>WBZZ01003614.1:0-5000 GCA_019918135.1 Paulinella micropora
TGATGATGATGGCGATGATGTAATAAAAATAATTGGTGTTCTGCAGACACTACCGGACGCTTTCTTGGCTATTATCAAAAATGCGTGTTTCAAGTCAATGTCCTACTTGACTTGATTCTGGCGTATATGAACCTTTCTCCATATAGGCGTGGGGTATACATATCATCGATGATGCCTGACCTGCTTGATTCGTACAGAATCAGAAAATGGACGCCTTGTGGGCTGTACTAGAGGATGGTGGTGATGATGATGATGATGATGTAATAATAATAATAATTAATAATAATAATAATAATAATAATAATAATATAATAATAATAATAATAATAATAATAGTAATAATAAATTAAATAATAATAATAATAGTGCTTCTCTGTCAATGGCTGATGCATTTCTGCACATGCGCCTCCATCGTCTCACCCGTGAGGGGAGTACGAAGAATTGACGATAAGCTCTAATGACACCCCCGCAAGGGCAGTTCCAACACTTCCAGACGGACCGGTATGTTCAATGAAAATACTGGTCCATACGGATCGGTATGTTCAATGAAAATACTGGTGGCACCGACGGGAATCGAACTGGCGACAGGGCCCAGATGGTAGAACTTGACCACTGGGCTATCACGGTGTCCATAATAATAATAATAATAATAATAATAATAATAATAATAATATATATAATAATAATAATAATATATAATAATAATAATAATAATAATATAATAATAATATAATAATAATAATAACAGTAATGATGATGATGATGATAATAATAGCTTGCTTGCTTCTTCTTCTTCTGCTCCTTCTTGTTCTTTCTTCTTTCTTCTTTCTTTTTCTCTTCTTCTTCTTCTTTTTCTTCTTCTTCTTCTTCTTCTTCTTCTTCTTCTTCTTCTTCCTCTTCTTCTTTCTTTTCTTCTTTTTCTTCTTTCTTCTTCTCTTTTCTTCTTCTTCTTTCTTTTCTTCTTCTCTTTTTTCTTCTTTCTTTTCTCTTCTTCTTCTTCTTCTTCTCTTCTTCTCTCTCTTCTTCTTCTTTTCTTCTCTTCTTCTTCTTCTTCTCTTCTTCTTCTCTTCTCCTTCTCTCTTCTTCTTCTCCTTCTTCTTCTTCTTTCTCTCCTCTCCTCTCCTTCTTCTCCTCTTCTTCTCCCTCTCTTCTTCTCCCTCTTCTTCTCCCTCTTCTTCTCCCTCTTTGGGTAGGTATGCATTTCTATATATACAATTGTATGTATCCATGTATGTATGTATGTACCACTGGTGCCTCGTCGGCCATGTCGTTGTCCGCCGTCTCAGGGGCCTAGAAGTAGTAGACGCAAGGAAATGGATTAATTATTGATTGATGGATTGATGGATTGATGTGTAGTTTGGTTGGTTGTATGTTGGTCGGTCGGTCACCGTTGGTTGGTTGGTAGGTAAGTGGGTACCGGTGGGGTGGGTAGGTAGCTATACTATTAGGTAGGTAGGTAGGCAGGCAGCTAGGAAGGTAGGGAGGCAGACAGACAGACAGACAGACAGCCAGACAGACAGACGGACAGCCAGACAGGCGGACAAACTAGACAGGCTGACAGGCAGACAGGCACTGATAGGCGACAGGCGGACAGGCAGCTAATATTGTAACTGGAACAGGCGGACAAACTAGATATGCTGACAGGCAGCCAGGCGGACAAGGAGACAGGCAGCTAATCATTGTAATCATTTAATTACATTTCATATTTTATATGTATTACCGCCGGGACGTTCGTCAAGGACGATGAACTCGAGGACGACGGTGCCGCCTAAAAACAAACAGCAAATAGGTATTCTTCTGAGGTCCCTGATCTATATATCTATCTGTTTAGATTCTTAGGAGGAATTCGAACAAAGGGATCGGAGTGTGTATATATGTATGTACGTATGTATGTAATGTATGTATGTATGTGTGTGTGTGTAATGTAATGTAATGTAATGCAATGCAACGTAAAGCAAATTGTAATGTAATAAATTCATGCTAAGTAATACATTAATTAATTAATTAATTAATTAATTAAAATTAATTAATTAATTAATTAATTAAAATTAATAATAATTAATTAGTGGAATTAATTAATTATTAATTAATTAATTAATTAATTAATTTAATGAATTAATTAAATTAATTAATTATTAATTGTCAACTAATTAATTAATCAATTATGAATTTATTAATTTAAATGTAAATGTAAACGTAAATGTAAATGTAAAATGTAAAATGTAAATGTAATGTGGGTATGTATGTATGTATGTAATGTATGATGTATTTTACTATGTATGTATGAATGTATGCATTTGTATATATGTATTATGTATGTATGTATGTATATATGTATGTATTAATATTTTATATGTATTACCTGCTGACGTTCATCAAGGGAAGATGAACTCGAGGACGACGGTGCCACTAAAAACAACAGCAAATAGGTATTTCTTCTCCCTGACCTACCTTTCTATCTGTTTAGAGGAGGAATCCGAAGAAAGGGAACGGAGTATGTATATATGTATGTAGGTATGTATGCATGTATGTGTGTGTGTGTGTAATGTAATGTAATGTATAATGTAATGCACGTAAAGTAAATGGTAATGAAAATGTAAATGTAAATGTAAATGTAAATGTGGGTATGTATGTATGTATGTATGTATGTATGAATGCATGTATGTATGATGTATGTATGCATTTCTATATATGTAACATTGTATGTATCCATGTATGTATGTACATGTATGTACCACTGGTGCCTCGGCCTCGTCGACCATGTCGTTGTCCGCCATTGCAGGGGCCTAGAAGTAGTAGACGCAAGGAAATGGAACAATTATTTGATTGATGGATTGATGGATTGACAAGGAGACAGGCAGCTATATCATTGTCAATCATTTAATTACATTTCATATTTTTATATGTAAGTATTACCTCGGGACGTTCGGCAAGGGACGACGAACTCGAGGGCGACTTTAAAAACAACGGCAAACAGGTATTTCTTCTCCCTGATCTTCTATCTATCTATAGAAGGAAGAATTAGGTTAGGCTTGAAGGGCCCTGACACGACATTTCTTTCTTAGTTGTGACGAGGAACTAAAAGATGTGTGAAGAGGAACTAAAAAAAGCGTCTTTGTGTTCATTTGCGCCGAACCACCTCGAGAGCCACCTCGAGGTGGCTCTCAAGGTGGTTCGCAGCGCAAATGAACACAAAGTTGTGACGAGGAACTAAAAAGAAGCGCCTAAGAACGAAAAATGTGGTGTACGTACCATCATTGTTCCACTTTGGTGAATTCGAACAAGCTGGGAAATGAGAGGCAAAGAGAGTTACCTGTGGAAGGTTCCCTTCCACAAAACTTCGGGACTTTGGCTGTAAAAAAAAAATTGTGGCAATTGCCCCAAACCAAAAGTGGTCCGATGTCAAATGCCTGAATTGGATCTGAGGAGGGCCCCGAATGAAACATAGATACAAAGTCAGACGGGCAGCGGGCAAACTTGTGCAGATGATGTTTTTTCTGGCTTTCAATTGCTGTTCCTGCTTTCTTTTTGTTGTTTTTTTCTGTTCTTTACTTTGGATTTTTATTATTTCTTTTCTTTCGTCCTTTTTTCTCTCTCCCCTTCCGACCCCTTATCCCCCTCTCCCTCCCTCCTACCTATCGATCTACCTATCTATCTATCTATCTATCTATCTATCTATCAGTACTTCTATCTATCTATCTATCTATCTACCAAGCAATTAATCCAAGAACCCCCAGTCTCTCTCTTACTACTCTCTATCTCTCTCCCTATGTATGTAATGTATGCATGCCATGTATGTATGTAATGTATGCCTCATTCTAATGTATGTACGTCAAGGTTTCCTAAATGGGGTCGTAGTGAACAAACCCAACATCTTCTCTCTTCCCTCCCAATCCCCCTCCCATCCCTCCCTCCCTCCCTCCCTCTCTCTCTCTCTCTCTCTCTTACTACTCTCTCTCTCTATATATATATATATATATATATATATATATATGTATGTATGTAATGTATGCATGCCATGTGTGTATGTAAGCAACCAATAATAAGAGCACAAATACAAAAAAAAAAAAAAAAAAAAAAAAAAAAAAAAAAGAAAAGAAAAACATACAAAAACCCATAAAAATAATACAAAAAATTACAGAAAACAAAAAAACAAATCAATAAAGAAATAATCAAGCAACAAATATAAAAAATATAAAGAAAAAAGACATAAAAAACAAAAAGAAAGATAAGCAAAAAAAACAAACATAAATAAACTAAAAAAAAAAACAGAAAGAAAAAATGGAACATCAAGAAGAAATTTCTTTTTTGTTTTTGCGTTTTATTTGGTGGTTGTTGTCCATATCGTTTTTTAATTGTTATTTATTTAACAAAAACAACCACAACAAACAAACAAACATACAAACAAAAAAAAAACAAAAAAAAACAATATAAAAAAACAAAAACAAATGTATGCTATTTATTATATCTAAACCCAATATGTAATAAAACACCACAAACAGATACATATAAAAACAGAAACAAACAAAACAGCACAACAAAAATAATAAAAGGAAAACACAAGAAAAAGAACAAAAAACAAGAAATCTCCCAACAACACAACAACAACAACACACTATGTATGTATATGTATGTATGTATGTATGTTTGTATGTATGTATTAGTACCATGTATGTATGTATGTATGTATGTATGTACGTATACATGTATGTATGTATGTATGTATGTATGTATGTATGGTATGTATGTATGTATGTAGTGGTAGTAATAGTAGTAGTAGTAGTAGTAGTAGTAGTACTAGTCGTAGTCGTTGTTGCTGTTATGATGATGATGATGATGATGATTCGATGATGATGATGATGATGAGGATCATCATCATCATCATCATCATCATGACCATGACTTCAATGACATTACTGATCATTGAACCATTGTCTTAGGTATGTATTTGTGTGTATGTTTGTGTGTAGGGCACCTGATGCGCACGGTCGGTGCCGGGC
>WBZZ01003614.1:10000-38427 GCA_019918135.1 Paulinella micropora
CATGAGCTGATGGAGGAGCTGGCAGACGCCGGGGTCGAGATACCTGGAGGGACCCGGGTTCTAGAAATGAGGCGTCTGTTGCTGGTACCTCTTTTCATCCTCATGTATGTATGTATGTATGTATGTATGTCTGTATATGTGTATGTCTGTGTGTATCACAATGTATGCATTGTATGTCTGTTGCTGGTGGCGATGTATGTATGACTGCTATCTAGGTGGAGTACCACAAAGGATACAAGGGGCTGCCGGGCGTTGCGGACGTTGTGGCGAAGAGGTCCCGCCGATCCAGGAAGAGGACGCGCAATGCCAAGGCGGGCGACGGCAAGGCGGGCGAAGGCAAGGCGGGCGAAGGCAAGGCGGGCAAAGGCAAGGTCCTGACGGCGGACAGCGATTCAGAATCCAGCAGAGAAGGTCCTTGTAGCTGGAGCGAACGATCAGACGAGTCCGACGAAGAAGGGGAGCGCAATTACAAGATTCGAGAGCGCCTGCAAGAAGAGGTGCGCGAGGTCGCTCTCACTTTCACACACACTGTTGTGAATAATAATAATAATAATGATAATAATAATAATAATAATAATAATAATAATAATAATAATAATCATAATAATAATAGTAATAATAGTAATAGATAATAATGTGTGTGTGTATGGTTGCTCTTGTGCACAAGGAGTTGGGTCTTCCCAAGCGCTGGGCCCCCGCTCCCAGGCGCAGGCGCCTCGCCCCATCTTCACCCGCACCCGCTGCCAAGCGCAGGTGCCCCACCATATTGTCAGCGCCCGACCCATCAGATTCTACACTCGCAAGCGCAACCCATGTGCCCGACCCATCAGCGCCACAAACAGCAGGTTCCTCTTTTGTCAGTGTCTGTCTATCCTTTCTTTGCTATATCTTCTTCAGTGACTCCTTTAATGCCGATCTTCTTCATTAAATTCAGTGTCTGTCTATCCTTCTTCTTCAGTGTCTGCTCTATCTTCTTCATTGTCTGTCGATCCTTCCTTTGCTCTATCTTCTTCATTAAATTCAAAACATTCTTTCTTCTTTCATTCATTTCACTCATTCATTTATTCACTCATTCATTCATTCATTCATTCTTGTTTTCTTTCTTTCTTCTTGCGCAGACAATGACGAAGCCGCTACTGATGCGAGACATGTGTACTTCGACGAAACAGCGAACCAAGTTGCAACGTTCAAACAACGTACATACATACACACATACATACACACATACATACATACATATATACATACATACATACAAATACATACATACATACATACATACATACATTAATTAATTAATTAATTAATTAACTAATTAATTAACTAATTAATTAATTCGTCCGTACATACCGTTGCATGCGATGCGATGTATGCAGGCATGCGATTCATGCGTGCGATGAATGCGATGAATGCGATGCGATGCATGCAGGCGACGAATACAATCAATGCAATGAATGCGATGCGATGAATACACATGTGATACACGCATGCGATGCATGCATGCGATGCATGCATGCATGCCATGCATGCATGCAATGCATGCGATGCATTGCATGCATGCGATGCATTGCATGCGATGCTTGCATGCGATGCTTGCATGCGATGCTTGCATGCGATGCTTGCATGCGATGCTTGCATGCGATGCTTGCATGCGATGCATGCATGCGATCCATGCAAGGAATGCGATGCATGCATGCATGCATGCATGCGATGCATTGCATGCGATGCATCATGCGGTACACGCATGCGATGCATGCATGCGATTCGTGCATGCGATGCGCGCATGCGATGCGCGCATGCGATGCATGCATGCGATGCATGCATGCTTTGTGATGCATGCATGCGATGTTTGCCATGCAGGCATGTGATTGATGCATGCATGACATGCATGGCATGCATGGAGCCCCGGCATGCATGCCATGCTGGCATATCATGCATGGCATGCATGGCATGGCAGTTGAAAAAAAAAAAAAAAACATCAAACCGAAAAAAAAACATACATGCATACGTTGTACATGCACGCATGTATTACATACATACATAGTATTAGTATTACATACAATGATTCCATACATACATACATACATACATACATACATACATACATACATTATATATTTATATATACATGCATACAGGTGACCCAACCTGTACTATTTCGGTTGACGCTAGACCAGGTGCAATCTCCCAACCTTTGCCAGCGTCTTCGGCGGCGTCGCTTTTAATATCATCAGACAATCCAACTGTTTCCCGTCGTGCTATTTCCCTTGCGTCTTCTGGTGGCCCCGCCCCTGCGGGTGGACATCAAGCCACGTCGGGGGGAGGTTGCACACAGCAGGCCGCCGCTCAGGGAGGACGTCGGGCCACGGCAGAAGAAGCAGACTCTTGCGAAGGCTCAGGGTCGAGTGCCGCAAACATCAGAGAGCTAGCCGACGATGGCGCGGGTTTCATTGCGACAGAGCATGCCAGCGCTTGTGTCACGCAAGCACAGGGCACTGTAGAACCGGCACCGCGTGCCAGCTCTCAGAGCTGCGCAGCGGCAGTTCCCGATGCTTTGCCAAAGTCTGCCTCTTCTGCCGCCGCTGGCCCTGTGCACTCCACGCCGCGGACTTCCATTGCCACAGAGCATGCCAGCGCTTGTGCCACGCAAGCACAGGGCCCTGTGGAACCGCCGGCGGGCCGGGCACCGCCTGCCAGCACTGAGACCTGCGCAACAACAGTGCCCAAGCCTTTGCCAAAGTCTGCCTCCTCTGCCGCCGATGGCTCTGTGCAACCATTCAGACCCCGTGTCGGGTCAATCACTGCTGTAGTTGATGGAGGTGGCAGTGTTTGGCTGGCACAAGTGCTTACTCATTCAAAGCAGACTGACAGGGCCGATGAGTTTACGGTGCATTACCTCGTACCAGAGGTAGCCGCTCAGAAGGGTGAGATCAAGAGAGTCATTGACAAAGGTTTTCTGCTGGGCTGGGTAGACCCCGAGGATGACTCTGTCATGCCCTGCGCAGAGAAGCCTGCGCAGGAATCAAGAAGTGGAAAGGAGTCGAATGCAGTGCCAATGTCCTTACTTCTTTCAGGGACACGGAAGTGTTGCTTAATGAGGACAAGACACTGTCTCAATCTTGCAAGGATTTGCTTGAGAATGAGACCCTGGGGGTGCCTGTGCCTGCAAGGAAAGAATCTGGAAGTTCAGGTGTAGTAAGGAGAAGGAGAAGACGACTTAAGCGTGTTAGATATACACTGCGTCGTGATCATGCACCTTCAGAATCTGAATCTGAATCTGAATCTTCGAATGATTGAATCAGATTGAAATTGAGTATTCATGTCCCTCTGCTTTCGCTGATCACTAATCTGTGGGTCCACTGAGGGGTCCCGAGCCGGGGCCTGGGTCTTGGTGAGGTCATTGACACTGATAGATCGCTAAGACAGCTTGATATTAATGGACCTGAGTACATATTTCAATTAAAGTTATTTTTAAAAAAAAACGATCGAAAGGACTGAGATCACAGGTGCATGTACCCTACATGTACCGTACACATGTAGGGTACAGTGCCCACTGCTTGATCCTGATGACCTGTACATGTACGGTACATGTACCGGAGGTGGTCCGGTACATGTACCGGAGGTGGTCCGGTACATGTACCGGAGCTGGTCCGCAGGTGGTCCGGAGGTGGTTTGTGATGATCCCCTATTTGTTAGAAAGTCTGTATTCCGGATCGCGTCAAGACGGACCTGCTTAATGAAAAGGGCGAGCGACTTACGAACCTTTACATACGTAAGACAGAGAACCACTACGATGCCATAACCAATATGAAGTCTATGTAAGTAAAGAAAACTTCTGCGAAATATGCTTAAGAGGATTTCAAAAGAGACATGCCTGCGAAGCTAAATGTAATATCTGCGAAACCAAAGACTGCAAGGGTATTAACGATAGAAGCAATTGGACTGATTGCTATTCGTGTAATAGAAAGTTTCCAAATATATTATGTTTCAATAACCACAAGAAGACGAATTGCGATATCAAAGCGAAATGTCTTTCGTGTGGACTTAATTACAGGAGAAAGGACGAACACAAATGCGGTTATGCGAAAAGCCGTAATTGTAAGGAACTGAAACCACTTGAACACCAATGCGAAATCGTGAAGAAAGACATACTACCTTTTTCAGAGAAATACATATTCTTTGACTTTGAAGCGACACAGGATACAGGCGAACACATTGTTAATCATGCGGAAAGCCAGTATTACGATGCTAAGGAACCACCAGTTATCCATAAGAACATTGATGATTTCTGTAAGTGGGCTTTTGAATCTAAGCACAACGGCTTTACATTCATTGCTCATAACAGTCGCGGTTATGACTGTCAGTTTATTCTCAAGTGGTTAGTGGATAACGGACAGGCACCATTCGTCATTTATCAGGTGGTAAGATAATGATGATGACTTTGAAGAAATACCGCTTCATTGATAGTTTGAGTTTCATGACTATGCCTCTGTCTGACTTTCCTAAGACATTTGGATTGAAAGAACTTAAAAAGGGTTTCTTCCCTCACTATTTCAATACGGACAAGAATAAAAATTATGTTGGTGTGATGCCTCATAAGAAGCACTACGGTTACGACACGATGAAAGATAAGAAGAGAGCGGAATTCTTAGAATGGTACGAAAGCAAAAAAAAACAACACATTTGATATGCGGAAGGAAATCGCGGAATACTGTCATAGCGATGTTGATGTATTGAGAAGGGGATGTATGGATTTTAGAAAGCAGTTTCTAGAGTTCGGTATTGACCCGTTTCAATATACGACTATTGCGAGTTGTGTTATGGCTTTGTATCGGGCTAAGTTTATGCCAGAGAATTCAATTGCTGTGTTGAAGGCGGAAAAGCAAAACAGGATTACCTCTCGGGCTTGTGTTGAATGGATAGCCTACAGAAGCAGGTTAGACCAAACGGATATCAAAACACGCATTCAATGGTGGTGAAAAAATGTTTAACTTAGGAACAATCAAAAGCGTACGTAGATGGTTGGGATGAAAAGACGAAAACCGCTTACGAATTTCACGGCTGTCTCTGGCACGGATGTCCAAAGTGCTTTAATGGTAACACAATCAATACTAAGAAGAACAAGACGATGGGCGAACTATACAAGGCAACAATGAGACGAGAAAAAAGAACTAAGCAAACAAGTCAGCAAAATAGTATCTATCTGGGAATGTGAATGGAGATTAATGAAAACAAGTGAAAGCCTAGCGGAAGACTAATGAACGAATTACTGACAGGAAGGACCTGAACCCGCGAGAAGCAATGTTTGGGGGTAGAACGGATGCTCTAACATTGTATTGGAAATCACGACACGACAACGAATACGCGAAATACATTGACATATGTCTCTGTATCCGTTATGTTTTACGACCTTTACCCAAGCGGACACCATACTATTATACGGCCCTCAAATGACGACGATAGAAAGAATATGAAAAACAAAATCATAAACAGAGAATATTTCGGAGTGGCTAAGGTTAAGATGCTACCGCCTAGAAAATTACTTACACCCCGTTTTACCTAAGGCAGATAGAGGAAAACTAATGTATTACTTATGCGACAAGTGCGGAATGACCGAACAAAAGGATGAATGTAAGCACACCGATAACGAGCGAGCAATAACTGGCACTTGGGCAACACCCGAAATCTACAAGGCTTAGACAAAGGCTACAAGCTAATTAAGGTATATGAGGTATGGCACTGGAAGGAGCAGAGCAGTAGCTTGTTCAAAGATTACATAAAAACTTTCTTAAAGGTTAAACAAGAGTCAAGCGGATATCCTGATGGCTGTATTACACAGGAACAAAAAAGAAACTACATTGACAGTATGGAAATCAAGATGGGTATTAAGATGGACGAAAAACAAAATAGAAGAAAACCCAGGACGGCGAGCGGTTGCTAAGTTGTGCTTGAATAGCCTGTGGGAAAGTTTGGTGAAAAAGCAAAACAAAACTCAAAACAAAATGATAAAAGACAAAGATACCTTATACAAGTTAATGAGCGATAAGTCAGTCGATAACATAAACATAAACATTATTAACGACAAAATAATAGAAGCGAGCTATGACCTTAAACAAGATGCGGTAAGCGACCCCGTGAAAACAAATTTGTAGTTGCTTTTTTACGACTTGCCACGCGAGGATTAGGACTATATGAGATGATGGACAAACTAGGCAACAGATTCTATACCACGATACTGACAGTGTCATATACACAACAGACTTAACGAAAGGCGAAACAGATGTTAAAACGGGTAAGCTGTTAGGTGAATGGACGGACGAACTACACGGAGCAAAGATTATGACCTTTATCGGAGGCGGGCCAAAGTGTTATGGATATGTCTTAGATAACGGCAAAGCAAGTATGAAAGTCAAAGGCTTTAGTATGAATTATGAAAACAATAAAATCATTAAATTTACCAAATATGCTAAGTGTCATTAGTTGCGGACTTGGAATTAAAACAGCGACCTTATTGAAAACGGTAAGAATGAATTGTTAGAGTTGCTTAAGACTCAGGAAGAAAAATTGATTGCTAAACGAATTGAAATCTGGTAAAGTTGTTATTGTAGAAAACAGCAAGATAACAAGAGATAAACAACAGAAAAAAATAACGAGCGAATACTTAGAAAAAATATTCAGCTTTACTTACACAAAAGAAATATTATAGGATATGTAGATAATGCGATTGAAACTAGACCATTCGGTTATCTAAATGAACAAAAACATTTTAGATAATTATTTTTTTTGCCCCTACCCTTGAAGGCTCTAATTGTATGAATTGCCTGTTCGGCTTTCACTAACTTAGTATTTACAGCCGTAGCACCTAAACAATGATACGGGGTCAAATGCGGTTCGGTAGTTGTCGTTAGCTTCGCAGTCTTGCCCTTTTACCTTTTGGATTTACTTTAGCTACTCGGTCAATCACTCCTTCAATAGGTCTTTGTGCTACTGCCTTTATTGTATGTGGTAGCCTTACACCAGTCTGTCGGCTTAAATCTTTTGCTATCGTGCCACCTAACGAATGACCCGTCAGCTCTACATTATCCTTACCATATTTCTTTATGACTTCATTAACCAGCTTCTGCTCTTCTTTGTATCTCGGTGTTCTTTTAATACTCCCTTTACAATGCGACATCTGTGAGTAAGTCCGCTTATCCGACCTCTAAATGCTACAATCGCTTTACCATCTTTTTCATACACTGTTGATTTTTCTTTGCTGCGACTGGTTTCCATCCGTCAGCACCCTTTCTCCTGACGAAGACAAATAGACATCTGAACTCCGCACATGCCTCCCTTTTGTTTCTATTGCCTTACCAGCCTTTTTTCAATGCTCCATAGCTTATGTTATGCTTAGCAGAGTAAGCCTTAACGAACTTTATCCACTCGGACATTCGCGGAGACTTCGCCTCCGCACCTCCACGGTTTTGTGAACTTTTTCAAAAGTTCTATATAATTATTATTTTTTATTTTTTTATATTACCCTATATATACCCTACTATGCACCCTAACAAGACTGTGCGAGAAGTTCCAAAAACTTTCCATTGAAGGGAAAAAAAATCCTTCTCGTTGGAAGATGTTCAAAAGGTAATACACGACGAAATAAAAGCGATTGAAGAAAGAGAAATACACAACCGAAGACACTTTTCAATTCGGCAAATACGGAAAAATTTGAAGACATCGCAAAGATTGACAAGCCATATATTGAATGGTTAATGAAACACCATGGTGTAGGACAGAGATGAATTGAAGAAGTATTTGTAAAGAATTTGTATTTTTTTTTGCTTCCGCGAATTGTTGTAAAGCGTTGGGTTGTAGGGGGCGAAGACCCCTACTGGTTCTAAGAAATTAACGATAACACTCACATTTCCTCCATTATTGACAGTGATACAGACTTTTGTAAAAATGTTAGATTTTCACCAGGAGAGAGTTGTATGTCGTAAGTTCGCAGGTCAATAAGCTGGCTGAAGTAGCATTAACATAAAGTTTAGAATGACATCCGTTATAGTGGCACCACCAACGGCAGTCGCAGCGGTGTCCTTTGATACATTGAAGTTTTGGTATCAATATCCGCGAAGTTCTCGCCGTAAGTGTTCCAGTCGTTTTCACAATCCGCACTATATTAACTTTGTGTCTTCGTTTGATATGCTCACGAGAGATGGATAAACAATTGAATAATTGGTCACACCATTAAAAGTTGTTTTTTTTTATGCTAATAATTGGGCTTTCCGTTGTGCTCGCTGGCTCACTACCTTCCGCTTCGTTTGATATGCTTGAATTAATAGTGTTAGTGCCCTCAATAAACATACTACAACTGGCTGTTTTTAATGTTTGATTAGCATTACCAGTTCCATAATTTCTGATACAAGCCGAAAAAGGTAGGGTTGTATTTGAAAGACTAACACCCACATTCGCATTCGCATACCTAATTGTATGAACCAGCTGAAATTCTCCACTTGATGGATTTTCTATGTAGAACCTTATAGCACCAAAGCCAAGATATTGAAATTTAATCTGGAATACATTCCCTTTGGTCCATCTATAAGGCATAATTTTAGTCCATCACAAGGGTCATCCCAGTTCGCCTGGCGATAAGTGTCGGCACCCCTCCTTTAACACTGGGCAATATTCATACCAGTCGCTTTTATTTTGTAAAAATAGAAGCCATTAGTAAAATCACTTTCACCTATGCCGATATATGAATTGTAGTCTTTCGTTTCATCAGTATTCCATAAAGCAGTAAATCGTGTTAGAACTCCCATACCAGTTCTGTATTTAATTCTTTTTTTACTCGTCAATACAGCATTCGCGGTCGTCTTCACATCTGTTTTAAGTTCGGCCATATTCGCATTAAATGAAATGGTAGCATCAGTTTGAGCTAATGTCCATATTCGTGTATTGATAGTGTATGGGAAAATCTCTTGTAATACTGGTGTTAATTGACCGACCAATGCTTCGCCGAAAGCGGTTTTCATACTATTGGTTTCAACATTGCCGTCATATCCGACTTTGACATTTATGAAGTCTCCGTCAGGGTCTTGTGCTATCAAATTTCGTTGTGCATATAGGAGCTTTTTTTACAAAAAACCTCCTACAACCTCAAAAAAATTTTTTTGAGTTGTATATTCTAAGAAAAAAATAAATCTAAATTTTTATTAATTTTTACTTCAACTTTTAAAGGGGTTCTTTAGTTTCTAGTAATGGTGCCTTCTAACATTTACTTCTTGCTGAGTTACGACAAATGTGTAATGATTGGCCGCAATATTAGCAGTGGTAGCAATAAACTCCCATCGTCGCTCGGTGTCTAGACTTAATCCGCTGATTTCATTTTGGTCCTTGCTCCACAGGGCGGGTATTGTCAAAGCTATCGCACCAAACCCAGTTGTATTGATAAACATTGCTATTCATCAAAGAAGAGCCTTCCAACTTCGGTTTAAGATACATATAGTCTTCTAGTTTTCCAGTTTGACAATCAACATTGAATTCTTGAAGTCGTGCTCCGTCTAGTGTGGTATAAAAAGTTTGGACCTTAGACCGAGCAGGTTGCTATTGTCATAAGCAGTGTTCTTATTTTCGGTTGTGTTGAAAACAGAGTGATAAATTTTCTTAATTCGCCGTCCGTGGCCTCTGTCAAATCTAAGGATAACATTTTGAGAAGTTGAAGCACTCCGACAGTGTTTTTATACAAATAAGAATAATCAATGTTGAAGCTCATACCTTCGGGGCTCATAATCTTCTGTTGAATTGATTGAACGACATCGGGGTTAGTTTCAACAGCTAAGAACAGGCTGAGATTAGTAATAGTAACATTTGAATCCGCCACCGCAACAGTGCCACCACCAGTAGAAAGAGCATCATTGTTATAATAAAAGATTTTGGGTGTCTGTTGCCAAACAATCCGCAAAGTCAAAATTTCTGGAAACATAATAGTTTTATCCAGAGCGAAAATAGTATTGTAAAGCATTCCAAGATTAATCTTAACATTAACACTCGGGCTGGCATTGTTAATAGTTCCAGCTGAAAATACTTAGCCTCATTAAAAGCAACATTAACGAACTTACTCGTGCCAGTCTCATTCGCAATAAGGCATCATCGTGTCGGCGGGCATTTTGGGTTGTGCCATCCAAGCCTTTAATGCGGCCTGAACCTGAGCCTTCGCAACATCAATACCAGTATCAATTTGCCCCGCCGCATTTCCTGCTATTGCCGAAGCGGCCAATGCTGTTTGTAATGCGGCCAACCTTGTAGCATCGCTAGCGGGTTGAAATGTAGTTGTAGCATTACACTTTTGAAGCATACAACCAGCTCCACTTCCATTGTCGTGGTTTTCCAAAGCGAGTAAATCATCAATGGAGGTTTCGGGTTTCCAAATCATCTTGTGATATTTCCGACTTCGTTAATGTCGCACAGATAAACACCACCTCTCGTAATCAATTGAATTTGTCTAATTGGCCAGCAGTCCATAAAGCATTTATTGTAGTTCGCCGCCTTCGCATCTGGGCATAATTAAAACTCAAAACAGAGCGAGCCAAGTTAAAGGACGGCTGATAAGGTCAAAGTTGCTTTCCTGTCCTCCTGCGGTAGAAACAGTACATTAATAGAACCCTCACGAGGGGTAAGCTTATTCAACGATAAGAAGCACTGATGTAGTCAGTCCTGCTAAAATCTAGTTCGCCTCCGTGTTGTGTGGGCATTTTTGTTTTTCCTCTTTTTACGGTTTCCTATATTTTAATATAGAAAAAAAATAATTAATTAATTACCTGATTTAACAAATTAAAAAATGATGTAAATAAATTAAAATAATTCGTCTCGCGGTAAATCAACAATGTCATTACAATGCCGACCCCGTTGAGATTAACTGGTTGGTCGTTTTCGTCAGTCAAGTAAAACCGATACACATTGCTTGAACTAGTAGATAGCCGTTTGCCGTATTCACTACCCGAGCCGTCGTAGATAACAGAGCCGAACGGGATTTCATTCGCCGTGTATATTTCTTGGAGCACGTGGTTATCGCCTTCGCCTACTAAATCTGACTGTAGATATAATTTTTTCACCTGTCAAGATTATGACATTCGGCGACCTAATGGTATTATTAGCAAAGAAATATGTTGAGTCGCGGTCAAAACCCATTACTTCGTGAATGCGAGTTTCGGTGTCAAATATAAACCGCGGTTGAATGCCTATTGTTCGCTACTGTAAATAATAGCTTGCCGTCTTCGGGTCGGTGTTTGTGTTGTTGCTCGTAATGTGTATGTGTAGTCGTTGGGGCTGTCTGCGGTTAGCACCTCGGACTTATTTTTTAAGTTGTTCAGTGTAGTTGCCCTCGGGTATCGTAATCAGAGCCTCAAATCCATCTTCACTCAGAGTAAAAGTGTTGTAAGGACTTGCCACAGAGTAATACGACTTCGGCACATAGATATGTAAAATTTTACAATGTGTCGGGTTGTCTAGCGATTTCATATCAATGGAGTGAGTGAAATCACTGTCCGTGCCGTTTATCCTATTTTTGCTGTTGACATAGTAAATGTTTGGACTCCTGCCTCCCATATTCCATTGTAGGGACACCTACGACCCGACTTTTTGGTGAAGCTTTTTTTAAAAAAGGTTCCTATATATTTAGGAAAATATATTTTTGTTTTAATCGGCTAAATAAAGTATCAAAAGCCATAGCCGTTCTGAGCTTTCAACTCCTCCGCTTCTTTTTCTTTTAAGTCTGTCCAACCGCTGGCGAATTTAAAGCGTTCCCTTTCGCTCTTTCTTTAAGAAACCTAATACTATGCCACCCGCAGGTATCTGTTGTGTCGCTTTGGTTTTTAACTTGATTAACCTTCATAAGCAGATATGTGTTCGGCTTACTCTTGTCAATACGCTGTTTCATTTGGTGTAGAAATAGCTCAGTCTGCTTATACAGTGCGAGCGGGTCGTAGATTTCAATAGAGTCGTCTTTAATTAAGTCAACCCAAACAGCAATCCAATGTGCGCCTGGTTGGCTAGACTTATCCAAGTTCATAATAAACCCGTACTTCTGTCTTTTTTCTGGTTTCATTTGTTTATTTCGTCACTGGCTACTGTCCCCAAATACCAATCGTCCTTTTTCATAATGTTGTCTATTTCATCCGTCAATTAAACCTCTGTAGGGGCTTCCAGCCCCTACAGCCCCTGGATCTACCTCTTGCTCATTTTGGTTTTGAACTCCTCCGTCATTGGCTCATTTTGGGTTGAACTTCCTCGGTGGCTGGTTGTTGTGGTTGCTCTTCTGTTAGTGCTGGTTGAACTTCCTCCGTCAGTTGAATACCGAGATTATTTGAAACTTGATTTTATGTTTGGGTCGCTTACCATTTCGGTTACTAAGTTATTTACATATTCCTTCTTCTTCATTTTTTTTCTGTATTTGCCCTTCTTTAAATATTTCTTAATTGTTGCTATTGTAAAAGTTTGTGGATTAATTCCTCAATCGTCTTGTCCAGCACCAGCTTGGTTTATTCCCAAATAATCAGCGAGTTTCTTTCTCATTTCATTCTGTCTATTCCTAAATCAATACCTTCATCTACTAAAACTTGCGCCATACCCGCAGTCGTGGTTGTTTGCCATCGGCTATCATTTTTGCCTCCAAAGCAGGGCCCAAAGTTGTTGGTATATCCAATTTTGGATACTTGAAGTCATTTCTTAAACCAGCGGAGATGTGTGATATTTTATCTTTAATTTCAAAGTATTTCGCTTTGGACTCCGCTTGCTTTTTTGCCTCTTCTAATTCTTTTTTGTATTGCTCTGCCAGTGCTTTTGCTCATATGCTGTTTGTCCTGCGGCTATCGCACTCTCTACTCCTATACCAAGTTTTTGAAATTCTGTTTTGCTCAGCTTATTAATAAATTTTTTGTAAATCCCGCTGTTTCCGTCAATAATTTAATATACTTTTCTTTAATTCCTTTTCAGCTTTTCTCTCTTCTTTTGTTTCAACGGCATCTGTTTTTCTTCTGGGTTTGTGGTGCTTGTTGTGGTGCTTGTGGTAGTCCTAGTTGTGGTGCTTGTGGTGGTGCTTGGGTGTCTGGTCCTAGTTGTGCTTGGGGTGGTCCTTGCGGTGGTGTTTGTGGTCCTTGTGTGATATATTGAGGGTGGAACTGGGTGGTGGTAATAACATTAAATTATTTTTTCTATCTTGTTCAAATTTTACATCCTCTATAAGTTTTGGCTCTCTTTTTGCTTCCCTTATTAATTCTTCTTGTCTTTCCTTCATTTCCGCATTCTCCTTCCTCTCCATTCTTTTCTTCTCATCTTCTGCCTTTCTCTTAACTTCTTTTCCTTTCCTCCTGCTCGTGTATTAGTTCATATTTTTTCAGCAGGTTGTCTCGTATCTGGTTGCGGTTCTCGTGTTCAAGGCGATTGAATTCGGACTTAACTATTCGCTCTTTCGTCTTTCGTGTTTTCTTCGTTTTATTGTCCCTTTCATATATTTCATAAACAGTTTAACGATTTGAAGTGTTGAAAGGTCGTTGTTTTCTCGCCAAAGTTGAGATATGCTCGTTTGCCTTTCACTTTCATATATGGTCGGCCATCTTTGGTTCGGTATATCCTCGGCGGTTGTTGTTTAAGTTTCTTCTTTGGCTTACTTCGCTACTACTATATTATATTGAGTAAAAAAAATTAATATAAGATTTTACATCAATCGGGTTAGGGGGTTAACGAAATTTGACCGCTCCTCCTCGTTGCTTGCCGTATCCTTGCTTCATCGCTGCCTTTGCTACACGGTCCGCATAAGGCACTCGACATCGCTAAGAAAAGTAGCACCCCTTGAAATCAATTGATTTTTCTTGATAAACCTATTAGCATCCACTATCGCTTTTCCGACTTTCGCCCAATTTACTTTGCCTCCTGTTTGTTTCTTTTTTCCCTTCTTCTTTCTTCCTCCCGCTTGTGGCATTGAAGGATTGTAGCTGATATTGTAACCTGATGGACTACTGATAATCACTGGTGACGTTGGCATCTATAATATAGTTCTTAAAAAAATCAATAATAAAATTACAAAAAACCTTTTGTTAAAATTATAGACTATCGCAAGCGATAGTTGAAATTTTGCCTCAGTTCGTCCGATACAGCATCAACATACAAAAAGTTTAAATCGTTCTTTGGTAGCCTCGTGATATTTTTCGATAAGTAGTCTAAATCATAACCGAGGTCCAAATGTTTATACACAAGCTCAATTTTATCCTGAGACTGACCAGGAAAAATAAGGAGGTAGTTCGAGCTGTTTAATAGCCTCAGGCTTCATATCGTTCAAATACTGAGAACTCATAATCACCTTACTTTTATAATGCCTATTTTTTTTACATAAATCACTCACAGACTTATCCATCAACCCACTACCCAAATCATCTAACACGAAAACAACTTCTGGTGTAATGTATTTGCTCGGTCTTTCCGCTGAGGGTTTTTGCTTCTTCTCTTCCTCTTTACCAAAATAAAGAAACTTCGGCTTCGGCTCTTCTTGGCGGTCCTGAACAATTCTCTCCTTCTTCTTGCTCTTCGTCTGGCTTATTGAGCTTGTCTAACTCGTAATCAATCACACTGTATCCGTCCGTTTTCAAATATGTGTATATAGCCATCGGGTTTCCCTTCTTCTTGAAGTGCTTCACCATTTCTTTGTAAATGTGGTCCTTGTGTATTGTGCTGGCAATAATAACAATACGTGTCTTTTTTGTCGGTCGTTCGTTTCAGGATTTCGAACAGTGCTGTCGTCTTGCCACTCTTCTTGCGAGCGAGAAGAAAAATATTGGCATACGGTTCATCAAATAACTTATATCCTTTTGCCAACTTGTCTCCATCTCCGTTTTGCTTAACTGTCTAACTCGTACTATATCATTAATTTTCTTCCATCACTATATTTTCGTCAAGGCAAAAATTCTAAACAAATAACAATTCTTTCCAGCTAGCGGGTCAGTCTCAATACTGCCATGTCCGTTTTAAGCACTTTAAAAGTGTATTGTCCATCGGTCCAACTAATAATACCTAAGTTGTAGCTTAAGATTGGAAATGTTGGCCGTGTTGCTGTCGGCGAATGTGCCGATAATACCGATGCGGTCCATATAAAGGATTTTTGTTTTCGTCTCCGTCACGTCATTCATATAGTGTATAAACTTACCATTCATTCTAGTCGGTGTAAAGTTCAATTTAATGGTTTTGTCAAATGTCTTGCTACATTAACCCCTCCTGGAAAATCATTACTCAGAAAAAATAATCTTTTGGAATTTATAGTCTGCCATTTGCGATTTTTTGTTTCTATATGTTGTATAATATATTATGTTATCAATATTATTATTTGTGTGCTCTGTGTTAGGTCGGACTGCTTGTGATTTCTATCGTGATGCCTTCTATACTAATGCTCATAAACTTTTTATTAATTAATATTTCTGCTCGGACTGGCTTGTGATTTCTATTAACTGGTTAGCGAAAAAAAAGAATGAAAGTTGTCTTTATTGTATTCAAAAAGGTATTGAAACAAATTTAAATGTGTGTATAAACCTATGAGTGATTGGTGTGTTAGTTTTGATGAAGCTATACCTTTAATATGTTCAAGTGATGCTTCTTGGTATAAAATACATTTGTAATGAATGCTAGTAGGGGCAAGCCCCTACAACCCCGGGTTTGAAAGGGGTATCCCCTTCACTTCTTTGAGCTAGGAGGTGATGGAAGCAAATACTAATCAATAGCGTTAAAATACCTACATAAGTGTTGGCTGTCTCGCACGGGTAATTCTTTTCAGACAACCTCACGATACAAAGGGTTATAATGGCGATAATGATACCCATTTGAAAACAGATACTTAATAAGTCTGCTGTCGGTCGGTCTGTTTTTTTATACAACAACAATTCCAGTTGTCTTCCAATTCGTGCTCTACTTTTTTTTTCTTCATTCTTCAACGAGATATCCAAAACACGATTTTTTAATTCTGGTGTTAGTTCTCCATCTGCCATATCAATGAGTGGAGGTGGAGGTTGTAATCTAGGGGCATTGTAATTACGGATTTCTGCTAATTGGTTTTTTTAATCGGCTATTCATTAGTTAGATTATTATTTTGCTTTTCTAAATAAAATCACCTTTTCTGATAATTGTTGAACCGCTTTAATTAACGGGGCGGATAAACTCGGTATAACACATACCATAATCATAATCACCGGTTTCAACACATTTATATGCATCAGGACTAGCACTTATACCTTTAAATTCACATTCTGCTTTTTGTTTCGGACATTGAACCATTATAGGCTCTTTTGACAATCCTGCAAAATCTACTCTATTCGATTTCAGACAATACTCCTTCTGCCTCTTGTGCTATTAAACCTGCTCTTTGTTTTTTGTTGTTTGTCAATCATGCGATAGCAGACTGGGTTTAATTTGTTGATAAAATCTAAGCCTAAACATTCTTTATGTCTTCTTTTTTTTCCTATCTGAAGGTGTTGTTACGGTTCCCTTACACCATAAATTTCCGCTATTCCCATTCAAAGACATTGACAATTGCTCCGTAGAATTCTCCCACACAAAACCATTGGATGAACTATTATTACATCTAAACCTCATAACAAAAATCTGAAATGCCATTTCCCGCCACTGCTGTTCCATTTTGATAAACTTTTGTTTGATCCTGGGGTTGACATATAAATCCCCCAACTTGTATGGTGACATCATATAAAAAATATACCTCTATTTAGTTGTCCCGTCTGTTTGTCCTTGAATTCCTATTTTCGCTCCATTAGTAGTTATGGTCGTTAGCAACCCAGAGTATGTAATCCCCGCATTCGCAGTTAGTAAGCCACTTGTTGTTAATGTTGTTGTTGATATCCCCGCATTTGCCGTTATTAATCCACTTGCTGTTAATGTTGTTGTTGATATACCCGCGTTTGCTGTTATCGCTCCACTCGCTGTAATCGCCTCGTTGTTAATAAGCCCGATGTATCAAGTTCCAGAGCGAGGAACCAAGGAACGGAAGCCCCAACACTTTTCCCGCTATCATACAAAATATGACTTAAATTAGTTAGTTGAACAAGTAGGATAAAATATCTTCCGTTGTAAATAGCCTGCAAATGTGCTCCAGTTGTATTATTATTAAATGTTCCCATACAATTCTAAGCCTCCTGTTGTTCCTATCCTTTCGTTGTATTGCCTATGATTATTGGCATACCTGATGCTGTTGTTATTTTATCGCTCGTTGCCAACGTGGTTGTTGATATCCCCACACTAGCCGTTATCAATCCTTTTGTCCATAAAGTTCCGTTTGCCCCATTTAATGACATTAACAATTGCTCATTTAGAATTTTCCCACACAAAACCATCTGCCGAAGCAAAACCAGACCTAAATCTTATAGCAAAGCCCTGAAATATCGTTGCCTGCAACCGCAGACCCTCCAGATAGACTTTTACCTGCCCCTGGCTGAGCCATATAAAATCCCCCATCCTGCGTTGTTTGTATCCCACAGAAAATATACCCTGTCCATTTCTTCCATCTACTTTATTTTGAATAGATAACTTACAACCGCCATCTGCTGTTAATAATCCGCTCGCCGTTAATGTACTTGTAGTTATGCCTGCGGTTGAAGTAATGTCGTTCCCGTTATTGTTCCACCATTTGATATGTTGTTTGAGTTCATATCCAACGCACCATAAAATCGCATACCGCCAGCATTGTTAAAACGGACAATGTCAGATGAAGCACTTTTATTGTCCAAAAGTTTTGAAAATGTAAAGACCTGCTCCTTTTCACCAAATGCTACATTCGTGAATACATAACCTCTTTGGTTCGCGGTTCCACTTGTAGCGGTATTTAGAGTAAATAAGAAATATTGATAATCACCTGATGTCTGTGAAAAGAATATATCTCCTCCATTTTGGTTTAATATCCTCGCCCCATTATATGTTATATTTCCACCATGAATGATAACTTGATTATTAAAATTCGGCCGTTGTGTTAGAGTTAAGATATTTTATCGTAGTGCTCGTCCCGTTGAATGTTTTACTTCCTGTTATTGTTTGGTCTCCTGTTAGTGTCACACAATTTTCATCCAGATATTGTCTATTTACCGCTTCATTCGCATTTTGTGGTGCTCCTAGATTAACAATCCTACTACTATTACAATCTAAGCCCAGTAGCATTAAACCACGAAACAATTGTCCCGTCAATAATAAAACTTATTTTTTTTCGCAGAAATTTCAAAGTTGTAATATGTTGCCGTGTTCATATCTAAACTAGCAATAGACCCAATATTACTGGTAGAATTGAAAACGATGAATGTGCCCTTTGTTGTTGAATTGATTGAATTTCCAGTAATTTCAACACCACTGGTATATGTCTTAATTCCTGCTATGGTTTGGTTTCCTGAGGTTTTAACTGCCGAGTATCAAGAACAGAAACATCCACACCATCAACCAGATTTACATGTGTTATGCTTTGGTTTCCCATATTTAGTCCTCCCGTCATACTAGCAGTGCCGTCTAATCTAAGAAATGGTGATGCCACATTTCTCTATTGTCCAGTGCTATAAATGAGTAGTTGATTATCTGATGCTGTTGTTATAATCACATCGCTATGTGTATCAATACTTCCACTCGCCGACACTTTCGCGTTGTTGGAGTCGTGCTCTGATAGCCAAGTTGTGATAGACCTGCCATTTAGTTGATTTACATTTCTTATGCTTTGGCTTTTAATATCAATCCCCGCACTCGCATTTATTATACTACTAAATGTTTTAATTCCTCCTATGGTTTGGTCTCCTGTTAGTTGACCACCGAACCATCAACTGCGAGATTTGCGAGATTAATTCCATATTATATGTAGAAGCCCCTGAAATAGCAAAACCGCCCATATTTAGTCCTCCGTCATACTGCAGTGCCGTCTAATCTAAGAAAGGGTGGTATGGTGTTTCTCCATTGCCCCGTGCTATACATAATCAGTTGATTATCTGCTGGGAAGCCTGATATTGTCACATTGCTGTGGTTATCTATACTTCCACTCTCGGAAACCTTATCATTATTATCTTGATGCTCAAATATCCATTCATCAACATCTTTGGTATTTAGTAAATTCACTCCTGTTATATTCTTCCTTCCCATACTAATATTGCCGAATTCATTCCACATTTATCGGAAATGTTTTATTTACCCAGTTTATAGAGTTATATGTTAGATAACTATTCGTCGCCACTGGTGCTGTAATGACTACATCAGAGAGTGTGTCAATTGACCCGAGTGATGTATCCTCCATTTGCCGTCTACATCATTGTATGTATAGTATTGACCGACCACTGGTGCGGATATGTTTGTGTCTATCAGATTATAAAGGCTGGTTTGGTGCGGATTGGATGTATTCCAGCGGTGTTGAGTTGAGGCTTTAACCTCGTCGTTGTCCCTAACTTGTTGCTCTGTGTAGTATAAATGGCTCCTTCTTTGATGTCTGATGTTGATTTTGGTAGATAATCTCGCATCGAATCGACCGTCAGTGTAATAAAGATTACGGGGTCAGCATCTTCTGGCACTCTGTCTGTGTTTAAGCCGATAATATTAGTATTTGTTAAGTCTAAATTTTTATATCTAGACTATCAACAGCCAACTCATTAAGGCCTAAGAGCGATTTATATTGGCTACCCATTGTATATAATTTGATAATAATTAATCCGAATAAAAATTATTTTTTGGTTAGATACACAACCGAAACAAACTATGCGAGAGGTAATAGAGAGATTGCCATAAAGAACCTTGAAAAAGCGACTGTAATGAAGAAACAGTATGCGAGGCAGAGAAAGATTGAGAGGCTAAGGAATTACTTGCGGAGGAAGAGGCTAAGAATGTAAAAGAAATGACTGATGACGAAAAGATGGACCACATTACTAAGAAGCAGTTGGCGAAAGATATGCTTGATGGCGGGACGGTGAGAAAGTGAGGAAAGCAGCGAAATCGATGAAGAGGTTGAACACGACTTTGTTGATATCGTTGCCCGACGTGTTGCTGGTATGAATTAAAGACCAAACAGAAGAAGGCGAAGAAAGTGGTAAAAAAGAAAGTGGAAGAGAAAGCGAGGACAGCGAAAGTTCTGAGGAAGAAGAGAAAGAGCCTAAGCCTAAGAAAGGAGGTAAGAAGACTGGCCCTGTTAATGTCAATGTTTATGCGGGACAACTAGAGAAGTCGAAAAAAGAAAACAATGATGTTTCCAAGATATTTTTAAAGTTTTGAAACTTTTGAAAAAGTTTCACAAAACCTTTTGCTGAAAGATTTTTTAATCTTTCAATATATAACTCTATGCACGACTTATTATTTACTCTTTTATATATTGTGATAAACTACCTTTCTATTTTAGTCGCATATAGCAATGACCATAAGCATACAGCTATCGCTGTAGGCGATACAGGAAATACACAAAATACTGAAACTGGAGGTGCGGAGGCGGAGTCTCCGCTAGATGAAGAAGAAACTTGAGAAACAGAAAATTGAAGATGCTTCTGAAATATATCATCAATCTAAGAACCCTAAAAAATGGAATACTATACTAGCCCCTGAGCCTGAACCATTAAGCCAAGTGTTTATTGACCTTATGGATATGTCTAAAATAGCTACTAAGAAAGGAAACAAAAACTACAATTTTGGTTTAGTAATGATTGATGTTTATTCTCGTCGTGTTGGATTGAACCGATCAAAAATAAAACAACCAGTGAAGTATTAGAAGATTAAAGAAAATGCCTAAACCTAAAAGGATTACGTCCGACAACGGCAGTGAATATAAAGGACAAGTCGCAGAATACTTTAAAGACAACGGAATTCAACACACAACGAACGAAAGTTGGCGACCACCGAACTATGGGCATAGTAGATAGATTTATTAGAACAATAAGGAACGATTTAAATTTTTATGTGGGAAGTTAATGATAATTTTCATTTGGGTTCCTTACATTTATGAAATTGCTGATAATATTAATAATACATACCATAATACAATAAAAGCCACACCTATGGAAGTCTATGAGGGCAAAAAGAAAAACGATCAAGAAATATATAGAGCTGGTCTTATTAATAAGTTTCCTAAGGGCTCAACAGTAAGAAAAGAACTAGAAAGAACTGTTTCTAGTAAAGGTGATGTTCAGTTTTCAAAGAAAGTATATACAGATTCTCTTTTCGTCAGGAGTATCAAAAACGACTGCTGTTCCATTTTCTTTGTCGATTATTCCATACAGCGGGTTCAAAACTCAAAATGGTGTTTGGAGTTCCTTTTTTTCTACCTCCTTTTTTTTTTACCCCCTTTTTTTGCCCCTTTCTTAACACCAACAAAGTTAATACCCGCAACGCCTTAGTAATAGCCTAAACACGCAAACATCAATGTGTGAACTACAAAAAAAGAAAGAGATTACCTGAATAGGCTCTTTCCTTCTTCTTGGGAGGCATTCAACAACCTACACATAAACACACAGGAGGGACAACTATGTATTTATGTGTAGGGGTAGTTTAGAGTCGTGCCCAGGACTTTATATAGTCAGCTATTTTACCCCTCAACCCTATTTCTGTATTTATTATATTTATCAAGCACATCATCAAAGCTATCGCCATCACTTATCACTCCTAGCATATGTTCATCTCTTCACTCATGGTTGCTTCCTAGCTAGCAACCAGCTATCTAACAATCTCTCCTCTTTCTTTCTTCTTTCTTCTTCTCTCTTTCTCTTTCTTTTCATTTTATCATTATTTCTCTTTTCTTCTTCTCTTCTTCTATTGCTACCTAATCTTTCATCTATCGCATCCTCTCTTTCTTCAAGTTCTTCTTTTCTTTTTAACTCTTTATTTTTTCATTTATCAATTCAATTTGATTACTTACTGTTATTTTATGTCTATTCACTATGCTTTCTTGTTTATCCATATAATATTCTATCCAGTCATTACTGTCTCGCCTTATACTCTCATTATCGAATATCAGAAAAATTACAAGGTTATCAAAATTATTAGACATATATCACTTTTATATATTTTGCAAGGGTAAAATGGCCTTCTTTTCGCTTTGTCAAAAATCGTGTTTTCGGCAAAGGAGAAAATCTGTAGGTTTATTTTACAGTTTCGTGCAAAAAAATCAGTCATCAATGTTTCGGTCACGGGCTCATTTCCTTATTATTTGACTGTTGCCTTTTTTTGTCGTGGACCGAAGTGGTTATTTCAAAAAATTCTGTTTTGATGACTGCTGTCTGTGAATTCTTTTTTCTTAATTCCTTATTGTTATTTTTCTATTATTTTACGAAACTGAAATGTATGAATGATTATCGTTGCCATTTTGTCCGTCGGGCCGGCCGTGTGTGTCTCTGTGGTGGGGTGGTATGTCTTGAAAATTTGTCTTGTAGTGCGACCCTATACTACTTATATAGCAGTGGGGACCAGAGGCAGGAAGATAGACAAAGACTAGAAGATACGCTGCAGCATCCCATGACCAACCCCACTGACACCGGCCGCATGAAGACGCAACACCTGACAACAATGTCTACCCAAGCAGAAGACCCACCGAAAAACAACAACAACACCTGATAACAACCTCAGCTAGGCACACGCGGTCTGCTCAGCTACAAAGCACGATCCGGGCCTCCCTTTTCACAAGGGAAGGTCCAGACGCGAGCCAAGTAGATATGGGACAGGCCCCGGGCCTCATCCATCTCACCTAAATACAACGTAGGAGGAGCGGAGGCGGGAACTCCCACACATAACCCAGACACGATACACTAGTCCGACAAACACAATGGAACGAAGATATTCCCAACCAAGACTTCCAGCCGAGCACATGACCACAAAAACCTATCATACCAACCCAAACCACGAGGAAAATAACAACTCGCCACGGTCCGACCAACGAAGACAGCCATAAATCATGAAACATACCAA
This sequence comes from Paulinella micropora, assembly GCA_019918135.1. NCBI lineage: Eukaryota > Cercozoa > Imbricatea > Euglyphida > Paulinellidae > Paulinella > Paulinella micropora. The sequence goes on from WBZZ01003614.1 coordinate 32,927, forward strand.
AGGGGCTGGATTGCATGGACCCCAAACCCAAATCATAGCGCGACCAGGATGGCCCACTACCCATATCTGACAGCATGACATCCACACGTGGGGAGGGACACATTGCAATTGGCACCGTTCGCAGGGCAGCGAGGAGGGACTTCAGAGAGGATCTCCCAATAGGAGGACCCACCCTGCACATGCCCCCACATAACCTGCATCTCGAACAGGAACAAATTGGCCACCTCACATCGGAGTGTCATGACCCCCTGAGATAAGGATCCCAAGGATCCACCAGGCACGAGCCTCCCACTGGAAGGTTCCCCGGTGTCAGGTCCTACGGGCTCTACTAATAAGAGGACTTATAACCCAGATCTCCGCCAGACACGGAGGAATGCCTTACGGCACGCATCCGAAACGAAACTCACAAGCACACCTATTGCTTCAACCCTAAAAATTTCCTGTCACTTCTACACACACCTGGCCCGACGAACTACCTACCCGCGCCGTCGACCCAGCCCCAAGACACCCATGTCCCTGAGGCGACACTGACTGATATATCTCTTGTTTTGTATCTATCTATCTATCTATCTATCTATCTATCTATCTATCTATCTATCTATCTATCTATCTATATCTATATATCTATCGATCTATCGATCTATCTATCTATCTGTTCATCTATCATCTATCTATCTCTATCTATCTATTTATCTATCTATTATCTACCTACCTACCTACCTACCTATCTACCACCTATCTATCTACTATCTATCTACCTATCTATCTACCTATCTACTTATCTATCCATCTATCAATCTATCTATCTATCTATCTATCTATCTATCTATCTGTCTGTCTATCTATCTGTCTATCTGTCTGTCTATCTATCTATCTATCTATCTATCTATCTATCTACCTACCTACCTACCTATCTATCTATCTATCTATCTATCTATCTATCTATCTATCTATCTATCTATCTGTCTATTTTCTGTCCATATGCCTGTCTATCTATCTATCTATCTATCTATCTATCTATCTATCTAGTTATCTATTTATTTGTCTATCTATCTGTCTATCTATCTATCTATCTATCTATCTATCTAATACTTTATTCACAGACTTCCTTGGTTGACGAAATCAGAAGCTCCTTTTTTCTGACATTAGTCGATATCTCATCAGTTGATCTCATCACTTACTCCACGGAGTGAACCAAGGCCACTTGAGGTGTCACTGACCCTCACTTGGGCTTGGTTTTGAAATGGGTGCCATCTGTCGACAGACAGAGAATTAGGGGATGGTGTGGGTGTGCTGGGCCCGGGTGGGTGCCTTATGTGTGCCTAGCCATACGCCTATAAGTCACATGCCGAAATAGCGACGGGAAGCACATCCTGTTCCCTCAGGGTGCCCTTTCTCGCTTGTTGAGCCCGGAATAAAACCCACAGTGCTCTGTCGGTTATACTAGACTGTCGAACAGTCTCGAAACTCCATCTGCTTACTGGGCCCTCTGTAATGGAGTGGGAGCTCGTTCTGCAAGGGCGCTTTATGGAACGAGCCCTGGCCCCGCTGGTACTAGGAAGCTTTGGTATTGCCTGTATCAGTCCCTTCCGTGCAAACATCACGGCTTAGCTGGGCATCGGTCAATACTTTATTCACAGACTTCCTTGGTTGACGAATCAGAAGCTCCTTTTTTCTGACATTAGTCGATATCTCATCTATCTATCTATCCATCTATCTATCCATCTATCTATCCATCTATCTATCCATCTATCTATCTATATATCTGTCTATATATCTGTCTATCTATCTATCTATCTATCTATCTATCTATCTATTCCACTACGGGGACAGGGTCGCAAAATAAGTTGCGCATCGCAGACTGTTTTGCGAATCGCAGATTTATTTTGCGCATCGCAAATTTATTTTGCAATTCGCAACATTTATTTTGCGATTCGCAACATTTGTTTTGCGATTCGCAGCTTACGTTTTTGCGTTTCGCAAATATTTGCGTTTCTCAAAAATAATTTGTTATTCGCACAATTATTTGCGAATCGCAAATGATTTTGCGAAATCGCAGACGTGTTTTGCGAATCGCAGACATAATACATGTGCGTTTAGCAGGTTGTTGTTCCTCAAATAAGTTGTTATTCGCAAAATTATTTGCGAATCAAATAATTTTGTGAATCGCAGACTTGTTCTGCGAATCGCAGACATGTTTTGCAAATCGCAGACATAATACATTCGCGTTTAGCAAGAAATTGCTAATCGCAATAGGATGTTGTTTCTCAAAATTTCACCGTCTTATTAAATTCATCAAAGACTTTTCCGGTATCTACATGTAGATATTAATATATTTCAAGTTAATTTATAAATGAATCAAGACTGGAACTGCAACGCGGATGGTTGCATGCAGTTCAGCAGTTTTTCCGACAGGTTTCTTGCACGCCAGAACGGAGGAGTGGATCTGATCCATTCTGATCCACATCTGCCTTATTGGCGCTGTCGGTTCAACAAGAGTGGCGCTGACACCCACAACTCCTTTCTGCTTGGTGTTGAACAGCGTAACGTGTAGAAACCTGGGCACCACACCTTCGGACACCTCAAGTTGCAACCCGTAGTGTACAAGACAGTATTGCTCATTCTCTAACTGAACAAAACTAGCAGATATATCCTGTTTCTTCCGTGGTGAGAGATCAAGTTCACAAACAAAACGTCGACCACCGCAAACAAATTGTGTAAAGACATCGCCTGCCCACGTCTCTTCCTCTTGTGGCAACCACGGTTTTTCACATGCTTGTAGCGGTAACAAACAAGAACAAAAAAGGCAAAAAAAAAACATAAATTTCACATCATCTCAATTACGAGCACATGGCTCAACGCTGTTAAAACATGATGCGAAATATATGTTTCACTTGTTCAGGAACGCTATTAGTATGCTCTTCTGCCCATGGAATGACAACCACTTGCGATTATTTGCTCTTCTGCCCATGGAATCGCAAGTGGTTGTGATTACTTGCGAATCGCAGCCGTTTCTTGTGTTTGCAAAAAATTGTAGATCCTTCCAATGTAGATGGTCAATCTGGAGCGTTCAACATGGGAACCAACAAGTAACGAAGCTTGTACGGTGGGTACCTGATCTGCGCAGTCTCCATTGGTTCCAGACGTCGTTTGGAAGCAATTGTTAGAGGGGTGCCGTTGGGAAACTTCACCAAATTTAGTCGGCATCCTCGCCTTTCTCTACGCAACATCATAGCTGCAGCCAAGCGTGACATTATGCTTCTCTCGGTGGCTAGAAGGTGCTTATCCTCGACATCGCCCGCGTCCGCACGGATACGGCCAGAGCGGGTAGCTTGGATTTGAACAAGGACATCCTGTGCCATGGTTATGGTACCCAAGATGTGGCGCGCCAACAGACCTTTCATCACCACTCCTTGCAAGCAGTCTTCCACATCGCTTCGTCGGTTCAACCTCTTGACCGCTTGTCCCATAGTTCTTTCAGAGCGGAAGGTCCAGTAGATAAACACTGGACCAAACTTTTTGAGGCACTGTACCATATGGCTGAGTCGATGGAACTGCAGCGGGGACGACACAGGGGACATGAGCTGCCTGTGCAGGGTTTGGAAGTTTCTCTCTCAGCTGCGTCAAGGTGGTCACCAGGGCAGGGGTGACTACGGGAGCCATCAGGCGAAAGATAGTACACAACAGAACCACATATTCCTTTTTTGCCCTTTGAGGATCCCATCAAATATCCATTCACCGCACTGTGATGCGAAAACGTACCTACAGTGTAAAGAGTATTACAGAAAAAAAGAAATATGTGGTTCTGTTGTGTACAAAACAACCATGTTGGCCAATTGCAAAAAAGATGTAGTTCGAAAATAACTTTGTACTTCGCAACAATAATTGCGAGTCGCAACAATGGTTGCGAATCACAACCATGCTTGCGAATCGCAAACGTGTCCTGCGAATCACAATATGTATTGCAAGGGAGAGAGAGAGAGATAGGAGATCACCACTGCTCCCTGTCATATCCCCTCCCTTGGCACAGGGTGTTGCACCACCATGTCTACCAGTGGCAGCGCAAAAAAGCTTCCAACGCTGATCCAGGATGTCTTGCTTCCTCCTCCAACTTCCAGGACTCCAGTTCTTCTAACCACCGCTGCCACATTGCTCCCTTCCAGGTCTCTCCACGCCTTTCTCACCCTTCAGAAGGCGAAACAAATGCCGGTATATACATCCCTCCACCAGGTGAAGTGCATCTTCCACTGATTGCACAATACAGTCTTCCTGAACATGTGCAAAAATAGGAACATCCCGAAATCCCTTGTACTCCTTCGTGTCTGATATAAGCGCGTTGTTCCCGTACCTGATAGCTTTGGCTCCGTCTTTTAAGGGCGCCGGGTCGGCGTTGGGCAATGAGCGCCAGTCGTAGAAATCCTCCACTTTGATCGCTGTCATTTCGCACTTGCAGCAGCCGTGGTAGCCCAGCTGCTTATGGCAGAGCAGCTGCACTTGCGCAATGTAGTCCGCGGCAGTAAACAAGAGATTGTACGCCCCACCTTGCAGGTCTTCCAGAAGAGGGATCAGCCACTTCTTCAATACTTTTGGCTTGGAGGGCCCTGGAATGATGTCGGTGAAAATCTGAAAGCGTGGATCCGAACGCAAGAAAAATGGAAGATTCATTACTTCTAATGTTACCAGGTGCACGAGTAGGCGGTGTTAGTTAGCCTGAAACATGGTACGCCATAAAAAATAAACCTAACGTCAAGACGTCAGGTCGCCGTACGAACTCTCTCCACGCTGGACTGTCCTTTAACTCATGCGGAACGTGCGGCGGACCATTGGTAGGAACATACTTTCTCGCATCTGCGCACACAATCACAAAAATACTTGGGAATCGCAAGTACTAGCGAGTCGCAATTACTATAGCGAGTCGCAGAAATAATTGCGAATAGCAATCACAATTGCGAATCGAAGATCAATCAATTGCGAATCGCAAGATCAATTGCGAATCGCAAGATCAATTGCGAATCGCAAGGGCATTCACAGATCACAAAACGGTAATTGAAGGAACACCAGACCTGGGTGGGACAAAACATCATCCAGAGACGCTTCCACGTCAAAGTGACGTAGGATGTACTGCTTCACATTTTCGGGTTCTACAATAATGCGTTTGCGACATGTAGTGCACCTCCGCGGAGGTCGTCCAGTCCAAGGCCAGCAGCCACTGGTGCAATTGTACGGACAGATGAAGTATTTCTTGGCTACATGTAGTGTCGATCTACGCATTCGCTTGTCATGCGACTCCCAGGACGGCAGGACCGGAGCTGGGGCCCCGCCATCCATGGCAACAAGGTTGATGATGTCAACCACTGCCTGCATCAAGTGACGAGATGCATGATGAAACGCTGCTACCTCCGTCAGCATGTCAACACGGCACCACGTCAGCTTTCCTCCATTATCGAACAGCAAAGCTTGAAGGCCATGCCGTCTTGCGCAGACTCTTGCGATGCAGGCAT
>WBZZ01003615.1:0-20000 GCA_019918135.1 Paulinella micropora
GTCAATAAGCTGGCTAGAAGTAGCATTAACATAAAGTTTTAGAATTACATCCGTTATAGTGGCACCACCAAGGGCAGTCGCAGCGGTGTCCTTTGATACGATTGAAGTTTTGGCATCAATATCAGCAAAGTTCTCAGCCGTAAGGGCACCAGTTGTTTTCACAATTCGCACTATATTAACTTTAGCATCTTCGTTTGATATGCTCACGAGAGTTGGGTAAACAATTGAATAATTGGTCGCACCACCATCAAAAGTTGTTTTATTTTTTATGCTTAGAATTGGGCTTTCCGTGGTGCTCGCCTTTTCATCTCCTTCCGCTTCGTTTGATATACTCGTGTTTATATTGTTAGTCCCTTCAATAAACATACTACAACTGGCCGTTTTCAAACTTTGTATTCCATTTCCTGGATTGATATTGTAGATACGAACTACGAATGGGAGTGTTGTATTTCGCAGACTGACACCAGTGTTGGTATTCGCATACTTAATTGTATGGACTAGCTGGAATTCACCAGTCTCTTTGTTCTCAATTGAAAACCGTATAGCACCAAAGCCCAAATACTGAAATTGAATTTGAAACACATTTCCCTTCGTCCAATCCAGTAAGGGCATATCGCCAGTTCCATCACACGGGTCATTATTCCATCCCGCTTGTGGAATCAAGGTAGGCGCTCCTCCCTTACAATGTAGAATATTCATTCCTTCATCTTTGCCTTTATAAAAGTAGAAACCATTTTGTAATGTGTTGTCGCCAATTCCAATAAATGAACCATATTCCTTAGTTTCATCAGTAGTCCATAAGGCAGTGAAGCGGGATAAGACACCCATACCTGTTCTGTATTTTATTGTTTTTTTACTCGTCAATACCGCATTAGCAGCAGCATTAGCGGTTGTTTTTAATTCTGCCATATTACTGCTAAATGAAACGGTCGCATTCGTTTCTGTTTTCGTCCATATCCGTGTATTAACTGTGTAGGGGAAGATTTCCTGTAATACTGGTGTTAATGAGCTGGTTAGGGCTTCACCAAAGGCGGTTTTCATATTATTCGTTTCAACGTGTCCATCATAGCCGACTTTGACATTTACGAAGTCGCCGTCTGGATTTTGTGCTATCAAATTTCTCTGGTGGGTCGTCATAATTCCTATATTATTTAAAAAATAAATAATCTATCAAAATTAATTACTACATCTTACCTCACTGGTGGGGGCTCAACTCATCAAAATTTCAATTCCCTGAACAAGCACACTTCGTTGAAGAATGGCGTATGTGTAATGGTTTTGGATAGCATTGGGAGTAGTCGCAACAAATTCATATCGTCTTTCAGTGTCAAGACTTAGACCGCTCACCTCATAACCGTCAGTATCCTTATCACACAGCGGGCGGTTGTTATCAAAGGTATCAACGTGGAACCAGTTGTAATGATACACATTTGAATTCAAAATAGCACTACCCTTCAACTTATCCTTCAAAAGCATATAGTCTTCGTTTTCTAATGTTTTAACATCAAACTGTTGGAGACGAGTTCCGTAAAGAGTGGTGTAATATGTCTTGACCTTCTTTGAAGCAGTATTTGGCGCGCCGGCCCCATAAGTTCTGTTGTCGTTATCAAAAGATGTATTTTTGTTTTCAGTGCTATTGAAGACTGATGTGTAGATACGACGAATTCTTTCACCCTGCGAGCGGTTCATCTTAACTACAAAGTTTTGATTTTCTCCGTTAAGTGCCTGCTTCCAAGCAATGGGATACTCAATTTTGAATGGGAAGCCCTCACCCGCAATCTTTTGCTGGACGCCCACAATAACATTCGGGTCGGTCTCAACAGCGAGGAACAAATTCAAGCCTGAAATAGTAGCATTTGTAGCAGTAATCGCCGCACCAGTGGAAATACTGCTAGCATCAGTGCCGTAGAATGAAGTTCGTGGAGTTTCAGCCCACACAATCCGCATATTCAAAATTTCATTAAATCCGATAGTCTTATCAAGTTCAAAAATCGTTCCAAACAGCATACCCAAAGGAAACTTAACACTAATAACGGGGGTAGCAGTATTGTTTGCTCCACCTTCAAAATACTTAGCCTCATCATAATCAACATTTACAAGGCTGTATGTTCCAGCAGTGCTATCAGCGAGAGCGGTATCATCGTGGCGACGAGCATTTACACTCGGGACATCTAAGTAAGCCTGAACCGCAGCCCTAAGACCGGCGGTATCTGCTGCATCGGTAATTGCCTTTTTTTCTGCTCTTGTTCCGACATCAATCTTTCCAACATTACACTTTTGAAGCATAGCACCAGAGCCCGCCTTACCTTCAACAGCGGTATCATAGTCGCCGTGGTTTTCAAGAGCCTTAAATTTTTCATAACTAATCTCAGGCTTCCAAACTATCTTAGTGTAGTTGCCTACATGTTGAAGATTACACAAATACTGCCCGCTTCGGCTTCGCAGTTCAATAGTTTTAATCATAGACAGACAATCCATATAGATACGATTGTAGCGACCCGCACCACCCGCAGCAGTCGGAGTGTAAGTAAATTTCAACACAGACCTCGCCAAGTTCAAAGGGCGGGTAGGAATTTCAAATGTGCTTTCAAGGCCGCCTGCGGTGGTTAGTGTGATATCACCCGCACCTTCACGGGCTGTAAGTTTGTTCAACTCATACTTACCCGTGAGCAGTTCCTTAGCCTGATGGACGAGTTCGCCACCGTATTGGACTGACATTTTTTCGTAAGTGGTTTTGTAGTTTGTAAATTAACGACACTATATTTTCCTCCAGAAGAAAAAAATAAATAAATAATTCCAAAATTACCCTATCTTGATTTTAACAAATTGAAGAATGAATTAAATAAATCAAAATAATTCGTCTCAGGGTAAATCAACAATGTCATAACAATACCCAACCCGTTGAGATTAATTGGTTGGTCGTTTTCGTCAGTTAAGTAAAACCTAAATACATTGTTTGAATTGGCGGACAGTCTTTTACCATACTCCGACCCGCTTCCATCGTAGATAACAGAGCCGAACGGGATTTCATTCGCCTTCCCCAACGAGGTCGCTTTGAAGATATAATGTTTTTTGGCCTGTTAATATTATGACATTTGGAGACCTAATGGTATTATTAGCAAAGAAATAAGTAGAAGACCGCTCAAACCCCATAATTTCGTGAACCCTTGTTTCGTCATCAAATACAAATCGTGGTTGAATTCCGCCGTTGTCTGCCACAGTAAAGGTTAGCTTGCCGTCTTCTGGGTCGGTGTTTGTGTTATTGCTCGTTATTGTGTATGTGTAGTTGTTTGGACTGTCCGCGGTTAGCACTTCGGCTAGCTTATTTTTTAGGTTGTTCATAGTGTAGTTACCCTCGGGTATCGTGATGACCGCATCGTTACCATTCTCACTCAGAATAAAAGTATTGTAAGGACTTGCCACAGAGTAATATGATTTCGGCACATAGATATGTAAAATTTTACAGTGTGTCGGATTGTCTAACCCTTTCATATCAATTGAGTGTGTAAAGTCGCTATCGGTTCCATTTATCCTATTTTTGCTGTTGACATAGTAAATATTGCTACTTCGCCCACCGCGGTAATCCATCGCACCTATATTATTAGATAAATAATTCAAATAAAAGTATCAAAACCATAACCATTCTGGATTTCAACTTCTCTGCCTCCTTCTCCTTCAAATCAGTCCATCCGCTGGCAAATTTAAATCTGGTTCCTTTTGCCCGCTCTAAAAGAAACCGCATACTGTGCCATCCGCAAGTGTCTGAGGTGTCGCTTTGTTGCTTAACTTGATTAACCTTCATTAATAAATAACTATCAGGACGGCTTTTATCTATCAGCTGTTTCATTTGGTGTTGGAAAAGTTCAGTCGGCTCATATTCGGCTAGCGGGTCATAAACTTCAACAGCCCTGTCTCCATTCAAAGAAATCCAAACTGCTATCCAGTGCGAGCCTCCTTGATTATGGCGGTCTAAGTTCATTATGAAACCGTATCGCTTTCTGCTTCCGGGGTTCAAAGTGTTGAGCTGGTCGCTGGGAACTGTGCCGAGAAACCACTTATGTTTTTTCATAATCTCGTTTATTTCGTGCGTCATTAAGCCTCTGCCTGTTCCATCTTGCTGAGTGTCATCTTCTAAAGTCGGTGGTTGTGTGTCTGTTGTAGGTTGTTCATCTGGGGGTGCTTGTTGTTTCACTTCTGGGGGTGGTGCTTGTCCCTGTGTCAACTCAAATATTAGCTGTTTAGCCTCGGGTGAATTATGGGGCTGCTCATCGGGGGGAGCTGTCTGGGGTGTGGTTGGAGGTTGTTTTGTCTGCGGTGTTGTCTTTTGTTTTACAAGTTTATCTAGTGTGTTCCATCCATCCTCAGGAGAAGTTATTTTTTCGGTAAATTTTTGAGTGTACAACCATTGTTTCAATGTCTCTGAATAATTTCTCTTCTTACCTTTTGGTTTTACAATTTTAATATCAATACCTGCTTTTATGAGGCTATTTACTACGGCGTTATGTTTAGGTTTTCCAGTATTTTTTCGTTGTAATCTCATACCCTCTGTAAACATAGCGTCAATAATTCTTTTTCTCTTTTCGTCTTTCAAATCTTTTGCTTGCTTATTTACTTCATCAGTTATATCAGTTATTCCGCTTGGAGATGATTTTGGAATTTTTGGTGTTTTTTCTTCAACAGGTGGTGTTAAAAGCCCTTGCTTAGTTCTCCGCTCTGTTAGTAATTCCTTAATAAGTTGTTGCTCTTTCCTGAGTTTGCGGTTCTTTTCTTCCTGTCTTTCCTTAGCCTCCGCCAGTTCTCTTTTATGTTCCCTGTCCAACACCTCTTTTCTTTCCTTAGCATCGGCGGCGTCTTTTCTTTCCTGCCTTTTCTTTTCCGCTTCTGCTTCTTCTCGTGCTGACTTTTCCTTTTTATCAATAGACTCAATGAGGTCATACTTTTCTTGTTTAAGTTTGTCTAAGTGGTCTTGAATTGCGGTTCTTGTGTTCTGTTCAATCTCCGACAGGCTTTGAACCTTTCGTAAGTCCTCCTTCTTTGTCTTAGCCCTCTTTGCTTTTGGGGTCGCACCTGGCTTATTGTTTAAGTATTTCATAAACAGCTTAACAATTTGAAGCGTTGATAAGTCATTTGTCTTCTTTCCAAAGTTTAGATATGCTCGTTTGCCTTTTACTTTGATATATGGCCGACCATCCTTCGTTCTGTATATCCTCGGCGGTCGTTGTTTTCGCACACGGCTTTTGGTCTTCATATTGTATATATTATTATTAGTAAAAAAATAAAACTGTTTTCAATATTATTTGAACCGCTTAGGGGGTTTAAAATTTAAGTGCCCCACGGCCTCGTTGCTTGCCGTATCCCATATCGCTCGCAACCTTTTGAACTTTGCCAGCGTAAGGGACTCCAACCCTGTCCAAAGCTCCAGCGAAGCGAGAGATTGTTTTGTCCTTTTTCAAATAGTTATTAATATTCCTAAATGTATTGCCAACCTTTTCCCAATTTATTTTACCTCCCTTTTGCCCACAACCCTTTTGTTTCTTGCGACCAGTTTTCTTTTTTCCGCCCGCCATTGTGTTTGAGTTTCTTGTTATTTTTCCGACTGTTGGAATGACTTCAACCCTTGTTGTTTTTACGACCATTATAATATACGAAAAAAAATAATTAAATTAAAATTACAAAAACCTTTTGTTAAAATTTTGCCTCAGCTCATCCGATACCGCATCCACATACAAAAAGTTAAATCGTTCTTTCGTAGCCTCGTGGTATTTTTCAATGAAGTATTCAAGATCGTAGCCAAGGTCCAGATGTTTATACACGAGCTCAATTTTATCAACACTCTGACCAGGAAAAATAAGAAGGTAGTCCAGCTGTTTAATAGCCTCAGGTTTTAGGTCATTAAGATACTGCGAGCTCATAATCACCTTTGACTTGTAGTGTCTATTTTTTTTCAACAGGTCACTAACGGACTTATCCCTTAAACCACTTCCAAGGTCATCAAGAACGAACACGACTTCTGGTGTAATGTATTTGCTCGGTCTCTCAGCTGATGCTTCTTGTTTTTTCTTTTCCTCCTTACCAAAATAAATAAACTTCGGCTTTTCTACTTCCTCTTTGCCATCCTGAATGATTTCGCCTTCTTCTTGCTCTTCGTCTGGCTTGTTCAGTTTGTCTAACTCGTAATCAATCACAGACAGTCCGTCCGCTTTCAAATATGTGTATATCGCCTTTCTTCTTGAAGTGCTTAACCATTTCTTTGTAGATGTGGTCTTTGTGTTTCGTGCTGGCAATAATAACAATACGGGTCTTTTTGTCGGTCGTTCGTTTCAGGATTTCAAACAACACTGTCGTCTTGCCACTCTTCTTGCGAGCGAGAAGAAATATATTGGCATACGGTTCATCAAATAACTTATATCCTTTAGCCAACTTGCCTCCATCTCCGTTTTGCTTGACTGGTTTTACCTTTACATTATTGATTTTCTCCATCGTTTATATATTTTAATTAACCGAGAAATTCTAAACAAATAACAATTCTTCCAGCTAGTTGGTCAGTCTCAATATTTCCGCTATCTGTTTTAAGCACTTTAAAACTGTATTGGCCATCAGTCCAGCCGATATTTCCAAGATTATAACCGAGATTGGAAATGTTCGCCGTGGTGCTATCAGCGAATGTCCCAATAATCCCAATTCGGTCCATATAAAGGATTTTTGTTTTCGTTTCGTTCAAATCGTTCATATAGTGAATAAACTTAACATTCATTCTTGTTGGTGTAAAGTTCATTTGAAAAATGTCTTGCTACCATTGACCCCGCCTGGAAAATCATTACTTAGAAAAATAATCTTTTGGTATTTGAAATCCGTCATTTGCGATTTTTTGTTTCTATATGTTGTATAATATATTATGTTATTAATATTATTATTTGTGTGCTCTGTGTTAGGTCGGACTGCTTGTGATTTCTATTCACGGGTCAGCGATAAAAAAAATGAAAGCTGTGTGTGGTGTATTCAAAAAGGAATAGAAAACAAATTTAAATGTGTGTATAAGCCTATGAGCGATTGGTGTGTTAGTTTTGATGAAGCTATTCCGCTAATCTGTGCTGGTGATGCTTCTTGGTATAAAACTCAACTATATGAATGTAATGATATTTAATCCAACCACTCCGCCCACGGTTCAGAGTAAGTTATTTTTTCTGGTTTATTTTCTGCCGTTATACACAACAAACAATATTTCTGCTTATTCATATGAACACATATCACATTATTAACATTCTTTTTTTTGCGACAGGTATCACATTCCTTACATAACTTCCATTTTTTGCTTATAAAGAATATAGGCGGATAAAATAATTTACAAGATTGACAATACTTCATTGTTATATCATTCATTTTATTTTTTTAATTTACTTTTTGGACGAAGAAGGGGAAGGAAGGCATATTCCGATAAGCAAGGTCAAAATACCGACATAAGTGTTAGCAACCTCGCACGGCAAGTTCTTTTCAGACAGCCTCACGATACAAAGGGTGATGATGGCGATGATGATACCCATTTGAAATAAATACTTTATAAGTCGGCTGTCAGTTTTTCGCTTTGTCATACAACAGTCCCAGTTGTCTTCGTATTCGTGGTCAATTTTTTTTTCTTCCTGCTTAATTTGGACATCTAGCACGCGGTTCTTCAATTCTGGTGTCATCTCGCCATCCGCCATATCAATAATAGGTGGCGGTGGGTGTAATCTAGCTGGCATTGTTTTCTGCTAATTGTTTTTTTAAGTCTGCTATATCATTGGATAGATTTTTATTTTGCTCAGATAAATGTTGAAAAGCACTGATTAATATTGGTATAAAACTCGTGTATGTTATTCCTTCAAGGTTTCCCCCTCCATCATCTGCCTTCATCCCGCTATCTGATACAAACTCTGGAAATACTTTTTTAACTTCGTCAGCAATAAAACCACAATTCTTGTTTTCTTTCTTTTCGTCGGATTTCAAATAATATGAACAACAATTTATTTTCATTAATTTCTCACAACAATCACCACATTCTAATGTCTTAATATCTGTTTTCAACCTTCTATCCGATGAGTTTGTCCAAGCTCCGTTAAGAGGAATATAGTTATAACTTCCAGAATTTTCACCCGACGAATTTGAAGTGCTCCAAGCATATGTAGCAGTGCCACTATAACCAAAGAAACCGCGATTATTAGCATTAGTAGAAGACTTTAATAAAATCATTGGTTCAAGCGCACCTGTCCTTGGACCTAATGAGATAAAGTTGTTTGAAGCAGAATATGAGACATTGGCACTCGTTGATAATGCTGTTGTTGATATACCACCATTCGCCGTCAATAAGCCCGCTGTGCTTATGTTCATTGCCTCAGTGTAAGATATATTGTTTCCAACCGCTGTTCCTGAATTATAATAAAAAGCAAGTTTGTTGCCTTTTTGGATTAGAAAGTTTGACCCGCTGTGGCTTGATTTCCAGTTCGTGCCGTCAAAATAAGCATCAAAACTTAAATTTACATTGTCGTGTGACCAGTTTAGTTGTTGAAAAACTGGATAGATATCAGTGGATACTATTGCCTGTATATGAGGTCCAGCAACATTACTCGCCGTTCCATATAGTTCCAATCCGCCCGTTGACCCAGTGCCTTTTGTTGTATTGCCTATGATTATTGGCTTACCTGACGCTGTTGTTATTTTGTCGCTTGTTGCCAATGTTGTTGTTGATATACCCGCATTCGCTGTTAGCGCCCCCGCATTGCTTATGTTCATCGCCTCAGACCAAGTTATAGCATTTCCTGCCGTTATTCCTGACTTATAGCCAAAAGAGAGAGTATTACTTACCTTTGCTATTCTAAAATTAGCATTCGCATAACTTGATTTCCAACCCGCATTATCCAAATAAGCATCAAAAGCAAGAATTATATTATTATGACCTAAATTGGCTATTGTAAATAATGGATATGTATCCTCCGTCGTAATCGCCTGTATATGTGGCCCCGCCGTAAAATCACCATAAGCACCGTATATTTCTAATCCGGCCGATGGCCCTGTTCCCTTCGTTGTATTGCCTATGATTATTGGCTTACCTGTCGCTGTTGTCATTTTAGTGCTCGCAGTTATTGTAGTCCCCGTTATCGTTGTCCCACTTATCGTTCCGCCACTTGTTATGTTGTTGCTGTTCATATCTAAGGCACCATAAAACTTCATACCACCAGCATTGTTAAAACGGACAATGTCAGACGAAGCACTTTTATTATCCAAAAGTTTTGAAATATAAAGTCCTGCTCCTTTTACATCAGATGCTACATTAGTGAATAGGTAGCCTCTTTGGTCTGCGGTTCCACTTGAAGCAGTATTTAAAGTATATAAGAAAGATTGATAATCACCCGTTGTCTGAGAAAAGAATATATCTCCTCCATTTTGGTTTAATATCCTTGCTCCATTATACGTAATATTTCCACCGTTAATGATATCCACATTATTAAAATCGGCTTGGCTTAACAAATTAAGTGCTCTTACATCATTTCTTGTTCCATTAAATATCTTAATTCCTGTTATGGTTTGGTCTCCTGTTAGTTTGACATTTTGTCCGTCTTTTGTATCTACATAAGATTGTGTTGCTACCAAGGCCCCGTTTATGCTTATGTTGCCTTTCGTCCATACTGCCCCAGTTGAACCATTTAATGACATTAACAATTGCTCGCTCGCATTTTCCCATATAAAACCATTAGAAGCAAGAGTTCCGCATCTAAATCTAATAGCGTGAGCGGTAATACTTGTATCGGCTACCGATGTTCCACCAGACAGTGATTTACCTCCACCAGCAGTCGCCATATATATTCCCCAGTTTGTATCGGCTTCATCCCACATAAATATTCCATAATTACTTGTTCCGTCATTACCATTTTGAATAGATAACTTACAACCGCCATTTGATTTTAATATTCCGCTTGTTGTTAATGTTGTCGTTGTTATCCCCGCATTTGCTTTAATTTCACTGCTAAATGTCTTAATTCCTGCTATGGTTTGGTCTGTTGTTAGTTTCACGAAATTGTCATCTACATAACCTTTGGTTGCTCCGTCTGTTGCTGTTGTTGGTGTGGCTAAGTTTGTTATTTTGTTGTTGTTTAAAGATAATGTAGTGCCAGTCGCGGTCGCGATTACATTATTGCCTGCGTATAAATCAACATACGAACCCGTTATTTGTATCGGATAATAGGCCGCGGTTGCTATTTTCTGTGCGGCAATCATTCCAATATTTGTCGCCGTATCAAAGGCAATACCGATACCATCAAAAGCGGTTGGACCAGTAGCACCCCGCACTTCTATTGTTGAAGTAAATTTTTTATTCCCTGCTATGGTTTGGTCTCCTGTTAGTTTAACGACAGAAGTATCAAGGGTAGAAACATCCACACCATCAACAAGATTAACATTTGTTATGCTTTGACTTTTCATATCAATCCCCGCACTAGCATTTATTATACTGCTAAATGTCTTAATACCCGCTATGGTTTGGTCGCCCGTTAGTTTAACAACCGAAGTATCAAGGGTGGATACATCAATACCATCAACATTACCAACATTTGTTATGTTAAATCCTCCCATATTTAAACTACCCGTCATAGCCACTGTGCCGTCCTTTGCTAGTTTCGTATCGGTGTAAGCCTTCGTTGAAGCATCGCCGTCATAGAATGGGGTTTGAAGTCCGCTGATTGCTGTTGTGCTGTTAAAATTTAAAACATTATTTGTCAATGTCATTCCACCCCCTGTTGTTGGAGCAAAAAGTATGGACGAGCCGACAATAGTTAGTGGATAGCCCGCGGCTCCACCCGCATCCGACGAATAAATAGAACCCATATTATTGTTATAGTTGAAGAACAACCTCCCTGTGTTTAATGGATTTGAGTCTTTTACCCCCACATAAGTAGTAAATGTTTTATTCCCTGTTATTGTTTGGTCTCCTGTTAGTTTTACCACAGAACTATCAAGAGCCGAAACATCAATACCATCAACATTACCGACATTTGCTACATTAAAACCTCCCATATTTAAATCCCCTATCATCATAGCGAGCCCATCCAATCTGAGAAACGGAGAAGCAACATTTCGCCATTGCCCAGTGCTGTAAATGAGCAGTTGGTTATCGGCGGGTGTGCCTGTTATGACTACATCACTTAAAGCATCTATTGATTTAGTTGCTATCCTTGTGTCAAAATCTGTATTAACCCTTGCTGTGGTGTAGTATAAGTTAGTTCCTTCGGTTAAGTTAGTTGTGCTCTTTGTTGCTAATTGAGTGTCAAACCTAGCATTAGTATAATATAAATTGGTGCCTTCGGCTAGGTTAGTGGTTGATTTAGTGTTTAGTCGCGCATCAAACCTACCATCAGTATAGTATAGATTAGTGCCTTCTTTTAAGTCCGTCGTTGATTTTAAAGCCAACCTCGCATCAAATCGGTTGTTGGTAAAATAAAGATTTACGGGGTCAGCATCTTCTGGCACCCTATCTGTGTATAAGCCCACTATGTTTGTGTTCGTTAAATCAAGGTTGGCTATGTCCAGACTATCAACCGCAATTTCAGACAAGCCTAAGAGCGATTTATATTGCGACATCGTTGTATATATTGGATAATAATTAATCCGAATAAAAATTATTTTTGGTTAGATATACAACCGAAACAAACTATGCCGAGAGGTAATAGAGAGATTGCCATAAAGAACCTTGAAAAAGCGACTGTGATGAAGAAACAGTATGCGAGGCAGAGAAAGATTGAAAGGGCTAGGGAACTACTTGCTGAGGAAGAAGCTAAGAATGTAAAAGAAATGAATGACGATGAAAAGATGGACCACATTACTAAGAAGCAGTTGGCAAAGGATATGATTGATGGCCGAGACGGTGAGCTAAGTGAGGAGAGCAGTGAAAGCGATGAGGAAGTAGAACAAGACTTTGTAGATATTGTTGCCCAACGGGTTGCGGGTATAAAATTGAAGACCAAGCAGAAGAAGGCGAAGAAGGTGGTAAAAAAGAAAGTGGAAGAAGAGAGCGATAGTGAGGAAAGCGAGGAGGAAGAAGAACAGCCAAAGAAAGGTAAAGGCAAGAAATCAAACATATCAGTTAATGTTTATAATCAACGCCCTGAGAAACCAAAAAAAGAAAACAATGATACATCTAAAATATTTTTGAAGTTTTAATATAGTGTATGAGTGAAATTAAGAACCTTCCATTAGATGTTCGTTTACACATTATGGACTACCTATATAATCATCGTATGTATGACTTCACTAGTTGCTATGTGTGTGGATTAACTCTGTGTTTAGCGAACCGACAGATTACAGCCATTGATGATAGTTTTGATTGGTTTTATATGTATGAGTTTTGTTCTAATTATTGTTTTGAACTTGAAAAAAAAGAAAGAGCAATATATAGAGATACAGCATTAGGTGTCATTAAGTATTAGATGGATTACAAACACAGCAATCTAGGAGGTGCGGAGGCGGAGTCTCTGCTTGATGAAGATGAAAGAAAGGAACAACAAGCACTTGAAATTCATTACCAGAAAAGATTGCCGACTGATAAATGGAATACAATATGGTCTGATAAACCACTTAAACAAGTATTTGTAGATTTGGCTGATATGTCAAAACTTAAAGACAAGAAAGGAAATAAAGGTTATGCCTGGATGTTATTTTGGATTGACACTCACAGTAGATTTTTAATCATTAAACCACTTAAAAACAAAACGGCTAAGGAAGTTTATATGGCTTTAAAATCAATACCATATACACCAGAAAGCATTACTACCGATAGCGGAAGTGAATATAAAGGAATGGTTAAGGATTATTTCAGAGAAAACAATATTGACCACAGGACGGTTGAAGTTGGCGACCATCGTGCTCTTGCTATCGTAGATAGAGTAATACGGACTATAAGACGGTGGCTTGATATTCTATTTGAAACTAATGGTAATTTTGATTGGTTTTCTTGGATTGATGATATGGTAGATGCTTATAATATGAGGTTTCATAGAACAATTCAAAATAGGCCGATTGATGTATTTAAGGGGGTGAATAAAAATAAACAACGAATTCAACGGGACGGTCTTATTGACGAATTTGAAAAGGGAGATAGAGTGAGAAAGGAATTAAAAAGAAATTTATTTTCCAAAGGGGGCCGACAATACAGTAAGCAGATTTACACAGTCGTCGGAAGAAAGGGATTTAAATTAATATTAAATTCAGACGAACTAGTCAGTCCTAGGGAATTATTAAAGACCAAATTTGATAAACCAGCTGACGAAGAAAAGCAAATTAACGAACAAGTTAAAGATTTAACAAAAGCGAAAAAAACAAAGGAATTATTAAACCGTGAAGACATCCAACCTGAGAATGTCAGGACTAGCAAAAGAGAAAGAAAAGCAAAAGTAATATTAGATTTGTGAGTGAGAAAATGATTTAATCAATAGATAAAATCCATTTGATTGAGGTTGTTTCTTCTCCCATAACCCTGCTGATTGCTGTGATTGACGGGAAAATCACACATTGTTCATTATCCCCATAACAGACGAGAAAATCTTGCTGGTTTTTTGGCTTCCTGACAGATCCGTCAACTCTCACCCATTGTAGTGATAGGAACCGTCGTAAAAATTTGTTTCATCAATCTGTAAGACCCTTCTTCTCATTTCCCAATCACCAGTTTCTAATTCTTCCAAAATACTGGAATCTATTCTTACCACAACATAGTGGTCTCTCGCTCTATCTGCTGGCATAATTGGACTCTCCCTTGGAAAAGTGTCATAAAGACTCCATTCGAATGGATTGGGGGGAGGGGCAGGTTGGCCTCGGGCTGGGTCGGGGTCGGGCTGGCCAGGGGCTGGGTCGGCTGGGGCTGGCTGGTCAGGGGCTGGGTCGGGCTGGTTGGGGGCTGGGTCGGCTGGGGCTGGCTGGTCAGGGGCTGGGGCTGGGTCGGCTGGGGCTGGCTGGCCAGTGGCTGGGGCTGGGTCGGCTGGGGCTGGCTGGCCAGGGGCGGGGTCGGGGACGAACTGAACTCCTTCCAACGCAGACACTAAATCATCCATTCTACACAAAAATAAAGAATAAATTTCTTTGTACGATGGGGGGCTTTCGCCCGATATTTTTTTTTTTTTGGATAAAATATTACACACTATTTGTATAGCCCTATGTGCCAAGGGGCGAAGTGGGTGAGCCACTATTTACACTTTCTCTTACACATTTATTCATATTAGCATCACCATTAGTTTTCATCATAATATGTAAATCATAATCAGAATATTTTATATAAGATTTATTGAAACTCAACCCCTCATCTACTATCCCCTTTCTTATTTTATCAATAATTTCTCTTTGATACTCATATCTATTTTCTTTTTTCCAGGCATTAAACAATTTTAGTTCTTTATTCGTTCTTATTATATCATTTTTTCTTTGTAAGTT
Organism: Paulinella micropora; assembly: GCA_019918135.1. Taxonomy (NCBI): domain Eukaryota; phylum Cercozoa; class Imbricatea; order Euglyphida; family Paulinellidae; genus Paulinella; species Paulinella micropora. The sequence continues at coordinate 14,446 of WBZZ01003615.1, forward strand.
GACCATCCTATCTTCTTCCACATATAAACTTTCTTGTTCCATCTTTCTGATAACTTTCATTACAGCCTCTAACTTCACTCTCTCTTCATTTCTTTTTCTCATTAAGAGGTCTATTTCTTTATTCAGCTTATTTATTTTTTCTTCTGAAGCTATTTTTGTTCTAGTTAGCTTATCAACTCCGTGTTTATTTGTTTCAAAAGCGAATACATAATCATCAACAGACTTATCTTGTTTGCTTATTAGACTTTCACTCATCTTACCTTGGTCTGGTTGGGGCAGGGTTCAGCTCTGGAACTTCTCCACTTCTTGGATTTTCTGAATTCTGAGGGAATGAGGTGCCGACGATTTTTGTCGCTGGGAAAAAGGTTTAGGTGGTCGGTTTCTTTTTTTTATTTCCATTTTTTTATTAGTTATTCCATATAATCCTTACTCGGACCGTTTGGATTATGTTCTAGATGTTCTATTTCTAATTTTCCTGGTGAGTGGTTTGAAATGCCTTTCTCGTTTTGGTGGGCCGATATGGCTACCGTTAAAAATTCTGTTCTGGGTTCTGTCGTCATTTGTTTTCCTTTTCCTAATTTTCAGCTATTTTCTACTGTTATTTTTGGTGGTATTGTGTTTTTTGTTATTATCAATGTGGTGTGTGGTTTTTGTTCCATTCTATATTTCCTTGTTTCTATCATATCATAGTTTTATTTATGTTTCTTCTTGCTTCCTTCTTCCTGTTCGCTTCCTTTCTTGATTTCTACTTGATTTCTTTATTATTTCTTATGATGGTGATTTTTGGTCCGAAAGACACTTTTCATAGAGGGCATTTTTCCTAAAAATGACCCTATGAAAAGTGTAATCATCTTCTCAGTCTCGTGGAGCTCTCACGCGGGGAAGATCAATCATTTGTAGTTGATTTCCTGCAAGGTACCCGACACTGTGCGGGAGTAGTAGGGACTTCCTTTCGGGGCCTTCTATGCAGGTGGTTAGAGTCACTCTAAAAAGTACCTTTTCCTGGTGACAGGTGCACCAGCTTGTTTTTCAGTATTATTTGTCCGGATCGGATCTGATGCCATTTTATTCCTGGTCTGTTGCCGTTTTCCTTTTCGGCTTCACTGAGCTAATACAACGAGACATCATTCTCATCTTTTGAGGACTGTGTTTGGTTGTATTACAGACTTTTTACGATCTATCGTTGGGGGCATTACACAGGCACTTATGCCTCTGGCATAGTTCTCCATTTTACAACGGAAGTCGGAATAGTTCAGAGTGGTACCATCCAACTGCGGGATGTACTACTGCTTTAAACCTATACTTTTCTCAGTTCCAAGGCTCATAACCTTTGGGTAGCTCCACATTATGAAACCTTTACTGACCCCTTTCAGGATCTACCCGGGCTACCTAGCAAGAGTCTTCACGCAATATGGAAACGCACTTTTAATAACTCATATAAGTAGAAGAACTGATCCGCTGCGACAAAGACAGTCACGTCACAAAACTAACTAACTTAGATGCTGATCTGAAGCGTACTGACTAAGTTACGTAATTATAATTATGACTGGTAAGTGATGTATTAAATTCTTTCAGTAAACATGAGCATTATTGACTGTCCGGCCTATTGACAAATCAAATATCCAAGTAAAGGTGAGTGAAATTGAAATAGCTATGACTAACGGTACTGAGTATTATATATCGTTAGGCAGGCAGTGGATCATGGCACGGGAACTTGAGGCGGTGCTGGCAGTCACAGCTAGAGTTTGCATTCAAGTCGGTCAGTTGCTAAGGGTTCAAGTTTTGCCGGGCTCAGCTAGACTAATCGGCCCCATCAGTTACAAGTTAGCTTTTTAATTTTTTTTTACCGTGCCACTTCAGTTTATTTTTTTCTCTTTTTTATGATAATATTATTAATAATAAATTCAAGTATAGTGGCTGCGGTGGTATTGGCTCGGAACTTGATTAAGTTACATGACTCAGTCTTGAAACCGCTGAGTTGAAAGTTCAAGTGAGCTTCATATATAAGAATCGGAAGTCACAAGTCACGTTGTAGTGTTCAACACTGTTAAACTTGAGTTGATTTTGACTGTGCCGCTCGGCCGCTGCAAGGCGCCGCCCGGAACCCGGCCATCAGTGGTGGACGGTTTCAACTGCCTTCCCAGCCTGCCGCTGGGTGTCATCAGAGTCACGAAGTTTGCAGGACTGAGTATTCACTGTTGAACTGCTATAACAGCTTAAATTGAAGATCATGTCATCATGAGCTGAGTCGGACAAAAAAAAAAAAAAAAAGTGTGGCATTTGAGTCCAGGCGGCCCGGGCGGGGCATCGTCCTCTATCAGAATATATTTTTCACGCAAGCACTCTTGTAATACTGAAAATACTTGCCACTCGTAGAGCTGATATAGATTTCCATGATCAGGCCAGTGCCTCAAAATTCTCCAATCTCGACAGTGATTCCTTGCAAATACTCAAGACATTTTATCGCGTCGGGTCCTGATTATCAAAACACCAGTTAGTTGAATCCAGTCAGCGAGCCAGATCGTATTCTTACTAATAGACTGATGAAGCGGATACTTATCCCCTGTCGGACGTAGTTATTATCAATAGACGCTCAATCCTAGACTTGGAAAGAGTTTAAAACAGAGCAAATATGGCTCACTGAGTCAGTGCTATTAGTAACCAGGCTTTCCACTGAACGACTTTTCATAAAAATGGAAGAACGCTTGCTTTTCATTAAGCTTCGAAAAGAAAGAACTCACTGTGAGAGAAAAAACGAAAGAAAGAAAGAAAGACAGAAAGAAAAGAAAGAAAGAAAGAAGCACGGTGCTACAAGAGAAAAGAACGGATTACTAGATACTAGAGTGCCGAGATTGAGAAAGCAAGCTTGAGGCAAATGCAGACTTGAATTCAAAAGAATGGAAAGAGAGGGTGAATGAGACTCAGAAAGAAAAGAAAGCCTTAGCAAGATAATGAAACTTAGACAATAAATGAAAAGCGAGGGAGGTTGGGGGAGGGGGAAGGGGGGGGGGGGGGGGGTAAGATGAGCAGGAGTGAGAAAAATATTAATACTATTGTATGTTAAAACAGTAATCTGTGTACAAACTTGGAAATGGGTGGGCGATAGTAGAAAAAATTCCTTGACCTTAAGTACAATGAGCAATCAATGCAAACGCGTGGATCTCAGCCGGTTCTGACCTTTTGTGCTTGCGCAGTGGCTCATTTGAAAGCTCTGATCAAGACCTTGATAATGAGCTATGGGTACAGCTTATCGATGCAAATATCTATCTATCTATCTATCTATCTATCTATCTATCTATCTATCTATCTATCTATCTATCTATCTATCCATCTATCTATCTATCTATCTATCTATCTATCTTCTATCTATCTTCTATCTTCTATCTATCTATCTATCTATCTATCTATCTATCTATCTATCTATCTATCTATCTATCTATCTATCTATCTATCTATCTATCTATCTTATCTACCTACCTACTTACCTACCTATCTATTTTATTGGCTGAGATCGAAGCGCTTGGTGTCATTGTTCCTTTTACTTACCAACTAGCAACTTCTTACAAAAATATACATATACATATACATATACATATACATATACGTATACGTATACGTATACATATACATATACATATACATATACACATATATATACATACACATATACGTATACATATGCATATACATATACATATACATATACATATACATATACATATACATATACAAATACATATACAAATACATATACATATACATGTACATATACATATACATGTACATGTACGTACATGTACATGTACATGTACATGTACATATACATATACATATGCATGTATATGTACATATACATATACATATGCATATACATATACATATACATATCTATATCTGTATCTATATCTATCGATTGATATTTCTGGCGACATTCAAGTGCTCCGTTCGGCTCATTATGCTAACCGGGCCTGCGGTCGTTTTTCTGACCCGTAGCCGTTAAGTCCCCATACAATTTTGGCAGAACTTTACCGGGTGTAACGGTCGAAAATGCAGCCGTTACGCCTCAGGTCAGGAAAAACGGCCGCTATATAGATATAGACATAAAGATATAGATATATAGATATAGAAATAGATATAGATATAGATATAGACATAGATTTAGATATAGATATAGATATAGATAATTTTGCGGCTAAGGTCCGAATTATGACCTGACCGGAGCACTTGAATGCCGCTAGTAATATTTGAGATACGCCAATGCTGAATAGATCGATGGAAAGCCCTTGTCTTGAGCTGTCAAACGATGCCTTCAGCCTTGCAATAAGCCCTACTAGTGACTGAGCAAGCTGAGCTAACAGCTGGGCGATTTTTGGACTGGTAAAGAGCGAATAATTATAAGTAGTAGACAAAATTTCGCTCCCCAGAAAAGTTGCTGTGTCCAGCACAGGCGGTGCGCTTAGCGTGAAGTGCCAGCCAAACAGACAAGCAAGCCCGGCCTCCTGCAACCAAAGGCAAGGTCTTGCTTGTGCTTTCTTGCCACTTGAAACGCCCCCGGTAATGACAATGAGGGATCACAGCATTTTTTTTTGAAAAGCACCCGGTAATGTACATGAGGGATCACAGCCCGTACTTGAAAACGCCCCCGGTAATGACAATGAGGGGATCACAGCCGGTACTTGAAACGCCCCCGGTAAGGAAAATGAGGGATCACAGCTCGTACTTGAAACGCCCCCGGTAAGGAAAATGAGGGATCACAGCCCGTACTTGGCGCGAATGTTCTCAGTCTTGGCCCTGCGACTCTACGCACAACCACAACATGCGATACGTACAGAAATATAGCGTTAATTTGTGGGTTGTTGTTGTTGTTGTTGTTGTTGTTGCTCTTATTGTTGTTGTTGTCGTCGTCGTCGTCGTCGTTGTTATCGTTGTTATCGTTGTTGTTGTTGTTGTTGTTGTTGCTGTTGTTTTTCGATGGACGCTATGGTCACTCTGAAGACGCCGTTTGCAAGCTCTTAGAAGAATGACTTTCACACAACATGCTCAGCAGTATCGTACTATACGTACTTTGAATACAATATACCGATTATTTTTATTGTTATTGTTATTATTGTTATTCTCAGTGTGATTGTGATTATGATTATTATAATGCTTAGGATTATGATTATGATTGTTAGTGTGATTGTGATTGTGATGGTGATTGTTATCGTTATCGAGATAGATGAGTTTAAAAATGAAATCCTTTTGCTTTTACTGTGAGTAGAAAGAAAGAAAGAAAGAAAGAAAGAGAACAAGAAAAACAGAGAGAAAGAAAATAGATGAATGTCAGTACGTCTCGATTTTGTTGTTGTGCCTGCCGACTTTGCTCTTGAGCCATCGCTTTCTCCTGGATAGATTAATAGATAGATAGTGAGATAGCTAGATGCCGATAGGTGGATAGATAGACTGACATGTAAGATAGTTATGTAGACATGTAGATAGATAGAAGATATATAGATAGATAGATAGATAGATAGATAGATAGATAGATAGATAGGCATGTGCCTGTCGATTTTGTT
>WBZZ01003615.1:50000-52500 GCA_019918135.1 Paulinella micropora
CTTCCTTCCTTCCTTATTTCTTTCTTTCTTTCTTTCTTTCTTTCTTTCTTTTTCACTGAACGACTTTCAATATCTTTTTTCCCGAATTCAAGTCTGCCTTTCCTTGCCTCAAGCTTGCTTTCTCAGCCTCGGCACTCTAGTATCTAGTAATCCGTTTCTTTTCTCTGGTAGTACCGTACTTCTTTCTTTCTTTCTTTCTTTCTTTCTTTCTTTCTTTCTTTCTTTCTTTCTTTCACAGTGAGTTATGTCTTTTCGAAGCTTAATGAAAAGCAAGCGTTCTTCAATTTTTATGAAAAGTCGTTCAGTGGAAAGCCTGGTTACTAATAGCACTGACTCAGTGAGCCATATTGGCTCTGTTTTAAACTCTTCCAAGTCTCGGATTGAGCGTCTATTGATAAGAACTACGTCCGACAGGGGATAAGTATCCGCTTCATCAGTCTATTAGTAAGAATACGATCTGGCTCGCTGACTGGATTCAACTAACTGGTGTTTTGATAATCAGGACCCGACACGATAAAATGCCTTGAGTATTTGCAAGGAGTCGAGATTGGAGAATCTTGAACCCCGGGCCCTGACCTGGTCATGCAAATCTACGAGTGGCAAGTATTCTCAGTATTACAACAGTGCTTGCGTGAGTTGAAAATATATTCTGATAGAGGACGCTTCGCCCGCCTGGACTCAAATGTCACACTTTTTTTTTTTTTTTTTTTTTTTTTTTTTTTTTCCGACTCATGATCTTTAATTTAAGCTGTTATAGTAGTTCAACAGTGAGTACTCAGTCCTGCAAACTTCGTGACTCTGACGACACCCAGCGGCAGGCTGGGAAAACCGTCCACCACTGATGGCCGGCCCGCCGGCGGCGGCGCCTTGCGGCGGCAGCCGAGCGATCAAAATCAACTCAAGTTCAACAGTGCCACGGTTGAACACTACGGTACAACTTCCGCCGCCGACTCTTATATATTCAACTTTCAACTGACTCAGCGGTTTCAAGACTGAGTTGCCACGGTGTCACTGGCCACATGATCTGATTCAGTGCCTTCAATGCCGGGCTCGGATGCCACCCGGCCGCAGCCGAGGCACGGTACTTGAATTTACTCTCATAAGTTAATAACTTTCAAACTTCAAAAAGAAAAAAATGAAATGTAAAAAAAGTTGAAAAGCTAATCATATGTTTAGTGTGACCTATGTTGACTCAGAGTCGGCCAACCGATGATGTGGCCGACTAGTCTAGCTGAGCCCGGCCCGGCAAATTTGAAACTTGAACAACTGACCGACTGACTTGAAGCTGAGCCCGGGCAAACTGAGTTCAACGGTGAAACTGCGACAGGCACAGCACCGCCGCGGCCTTCACGTGACTCCTATGATCCGCCTGCCTAACGATAATACTCAGTACCGGTAGTAATAGAAGCGGTCACTGGATACTGATTAATACATTATGATCCGAAGTCACTCCGGGGCGAAAATCACTCAGTGCTGCCGCCGGGCAAGCATAGACGAAATTTATATTCACATATATATTTACATGCCGCGTTCCTTTTCAGCTCTATGACTCAAACTTCAGCAAAGCGCTAATTACGACTCAAAGCAAGCGTTCTTCAATTACACTGCCTGTTAAATTTTAATGTCAACTTCAGTTGTTAAAGTAGTTTTATGAAACTTGAATTAATTTCAAATTTTGAATTTGTGACAGGTGATAAATTGTAACAATTTAATGATGATAACGATATGCAACATTATTATTACGAATTCAGTTCTTCTAGTGAGCATTCTCAACATGCATAGCTTTGAAATTTAAAGTTGGCTTAACATGTCAAATCATCATATTAATACCATGGCCGCTATATTAATATGTATGTTTAGACTTTTTACACGATCAGTCTTTCAACTAATCATCCGAGATTATCAAGCAAATATTGAGGCACATCCGGCGGAAGCGCATACAAGTGAGCCAGCTCAGCGTCCGTGACTTGTTCGCAACCATAGAGATCGAGGTGCTGCGGGGGCAGCGCAGACAAGTGAGCCAGCCCAGCGTCCGTGACTTGCCTGCAACCATCGAGATCGAGGCGCTGCAGGGGCAGCGCAGACAAGTGAGCCAGCCCAGCGTCCGTGACTTGCCTGCAAGCAGTGAGATCGAGGTGTCTGAGGGGCAGCGCAGACAAGTGAGCCAGCCCAGCGTCCGTGACTTGCACACAAGCAAGGAGATTGAGATGTCTGAGGGGCAGCGCAGACAAGTGAGCCAGCCCAGCGTCCGTGGACTTGCCTGCAACCATCGAGATCGAGGTGTCTGAGGGGCAGCGCAGACAAGTGAGCCAGCCCAGCATCCGTGACTTGCCTGCAACCATCGAGATCGAGGTGTCTGAGGGGCAGCGCAGACAAGTGAGCCAGCCCAGCGTCCGTGACTTGCCTGCAACCATCGAGATCGAGGTGTCTGAGGGGCAGCGCAGACAAGTGAGCCAGCCCAGCGCCCGTGACTTGGCTGCATTCAGCGAGATTGAGGTGC
>WBZZ01003615.1:57500-60000 GCA_019918135.1 Paulinella micropora
CCCTCCGGAGTTGCCGCCGTCACCCTCCCAGTGCGTGCTCTGCACCGCCTGAACCCCCTGGAGAAGATTTTGCTCATGTTCACCCTTACGAAGATCTTTCGGGCCTCCTCGAAAAGAAGAGTCCAAAAGCGCACGTCCATCCGGACTACAAGTCGCAACCCGGCATTATCAACCTGGATTCCACCCACTGTGTTGACGCCGAGACATACTCTCATTTCGTCCATCGGACAAGAAGTGCCCCGAAAGAACCAACCGAAAGAAGAAAACGCCTGGTATTGCCATCAACACCAAGCGAATGGAAAGGCATTGAAGAAGAACTCCAATCCGCACTCCCTCTCATCCTCCCCTCCTCTCTCATCAAACGCCTGTCGTGTGACGAAGCAGTAGCGAAATTTGAAAGATATCTCTACGACTTCATATCACAACGGGTACCTCAAACAAAAACAGAAGAACAAACTCATGAGCGAAAAAACCGCCACGTAATCCGGCTCCAAACAGAACTCACGCAAAACCGACAACAAAAACTGGTCCAAAAGAGACATCTGCGAGATCTCAAAAGGGCAGGTTCAATTCCAGCTGCTGTTGCAAAAAGCCTGCAAAAAACTTGGCGATTATTGAAGACCGGTAACCGCCTCCGCCGTCGTCTCAAGGAAGCAACTTTAAGCTCCGCTCAACGACAAGCAAACACACGCTTCCGAACTGACCCTCATAAGTTTGCCAAAAATCTGTTTCATCCCCCCTCAACCCAAACCACTCCCTCCCTATCCAAAGAAGACTGTGATTCCTACTTTCCCAACCTATACAAAGACGCTAATCGTGAACAAACCTATGTGCCCCTACCTGAAATGGTTCGCCCACCTCTACCAACTGTCCCCTTTGACCTCAAGCCACCGTCCTTCTTGGAAACCAAAAGATCTGTGCTCGCTAAGCGTAATGGTGCAGCCCCTGGCAGAGATGGTATTAGCTACCTTGTTTACAAGAGACTTCCCACCGCTTTATCTTTCTTACACAAACTCATTGTCAAGTGTTGGACAACTGATGTAGCTAACAGCTGGGCCCACGCTGCTATCTCCCTCCTTCATAAGGACGGCGATCCACTTCAGGCCTCAAACTATCGTCCGATTGCTCTGACAAACTGCTCGGGTAAGGTATTTTTCTCTTTGTGGTCAAAACGCCTAGAGAGTTTTCTGCTGGATAACAAATACTTTGACAGAGCAAAACAAAAGGGTTTCCTCCGTAACGTTGCAGGATGCCCCGAACACATTGCTACCACAAAGGCTACCATCAGAAATGCAAAAGATCACTATCGCCAACTGGTCATAGCATGGATTGACCTACAAAACGCTTTTGGAAGCGTAAATCACAACTTGATCCAGTTCGCTCTCTGGTGGTACCACGTGCCCCCTATGTTTGCACGCATAATCTTCTTATATTACGAACTCTTAGTAGCCACAATCGAAGGGAAAGAATGATCATCAGAACCCTTCGTTTTTGCTGTGGGCGTCTTTCAAGGATGCTGCATCTCTCCTCTCCTTTTCAATATAGTTTTCAATCTACTACTTGACCTCCTATCATCGTTGACCAAAAACAACGGTTACCATTTCAAACATAAGACCTCAACGGATGAAGTAATCGTGCACGAAGCTGCCTATGCTGACGATCTCAAACTACACAGCCGATCCACGTAACACTGTCAATCGTCCATCAACATGATAGACAAATTTCTGTCATCGACCAGAACAATGGCCGCGAAACCGCCCAAATGCAAAAGCCTTGCTTTCAAATATTGGACTAAAGCCGACGACCATAAGGGTCTCAAACGATTAATACCGATTTCGTTCCCACCTTTCGACCCCGCCCTGACTATTACTGGCAAACCAATTAACTTCATCGCTGACAGCCTTTCAAAGACCTCGGATGGATTGTCTACCATGACCTCAGCGAAAACGAGCAACGAGCAGAAATCCAAAAGAAGTTCATTCTTTCTATGCAAGCCATCGATAGCTGCTCGATCAATGGCTTTATGAAACTTTGGCTCTACCAGCACTATGCTGTCCAGTCACTTGCCTGGCCATTTCTCATTTATGACCTCTGCTTATCTTTCGCCAAAACCCTTGAGAAAATTGCGACCCGCTTCCTCAAAAAATGTGTCAATATCTACAAAAGAGCTCTGGTCTCCTGCCTTTACCGCCCACGCTCGAAATTCGGTCTACAGCTCCAGTCCATCGTGTCTTTTTACCAGCGACTTCAAATCAACCGTGCTCACATGCTGAAGTACTGCCCAGATAAACACCTCTCGTCCATCTATGCGATGAACCTGACGAAACACGAAACATTTCGAACTATCTGGAAACCAGAGCCTGTGCTCGAAAAGCTTGAGGCACAAGTTGATTTTGAATTCAAACATCGAGGCCAATCCGATCATCTCGGACTTGGCCATGGTCGCTACCCAAAAGAACATTCCATCACAGACCGCAAAGACAGGATTTTAGAACTAGCT
>WBZZ01003616.1:0-5000 GCA_019918135.1 Paulinella micropora
CTCTCAAGCATTGATGGTGGATCGCGTCTTGCAGTTGTTCATATCTATGGTCATAGATGGCTCTTGGGTTATATCCCCACGCCCGGGTAGCTTTCCACGGGATGGAAGGGCCACGTAACCGGTGGGTCCTCGCCTCTGTCGGAATTGGGGTCCTTGGGAATGTATGGAGGTTTAACTCGTAGTCCATTATGGTCCCAGAGTCTCTTTCTGTCTTTCCCGTCGATAACACCAGTAAAGTAGTTTTCGTCTTCTCTGACCAACCATTCGTCCCTGCGGAACGTGCAGTCCAGTAGGTAGACATGTGGTGTCTTGTAGTCTCGTGCTGCTAGGAGGTCAATCTTGTATGGAATCTCGGACCCTGCTAGGTCAGCCATGATCTGGGCTGCCGGATGGATGGGTGCAGAGGGGTCACTCGGGAATCTTTGGCTGTCGTCGTCGAGTGGGCCTATACCTGTCCCGTCGTCCTTCAGGTCATTAGCTAGTGGACTTGGTACGGCTCCCTCTTCACCGATGATAGTTAGCTTATTGTCTCCTTCCGTGTCGTCGTCGATGAGAAGACTTCTTTCTATGCACCGGCGAATCCATCGTCTGCACCTCGAATGTCTGACGTCATCTAGCGCTTTTAGTGCCTGTGGGTGGCGATCCGATTTGGAGAGAAGGTAATGACTGATATCGCCGGTCACTCCGCATCCATATGAGCACTTGGGTGAAGTGGACCCTTTGGTAATGGTAACGCTCAGTCTAGCGGGGGTATTCCACGCCTCCAGTTGGCATTTAAGGATGATAGCAGCGTCTCTGGCGGAGTAGCCGCTTCGAGGTTGAAGGAACTCATTCATCATCGCTTGGAAAGGCTTTCGGATCTCTGATCGTATGCCCCAGGTGAGACCAAACCTGGGGGCAACGGTCGTCTTATACGCGTTCTCCGATACCCGCTGTCGAAGTTTCCAGACGTTGTACGACGCCAGATTGGCCTTTATCGTCTTTATGGCGTTGTCGACCGTGTCTGGTGCCACTGTCTTCTTGGTGAGGAGGTTCGTGACTGACAGGACGACCGGGAGTTCCAGGATTCCATTCCGTGAAGGCGGGCTGTATATCTGCGTCGTTGGGGCATCGTGCCATTTTTGCCTCCGCTTCTGATCTTGTGAGTCGGCCTTCTGGCCAGGAGTCTCCGATGTGGCCTGACGGGATGCGAAGGCTTACACCTACTCCTAGTGCTCGACATGCTCGGATCCAGGGGAGGACCATGAGGCCGTTGCGTCGGTCTTCCTTAATAAGGTGAAGGTGCCCTTGCCACCCCATGAATGGTTGATCCGGTGGCTCTGGAAGTTTAGGGCATACGGGGGAGATGTCATCTGGTGTGGGAAGGTTGTCCTTCGGCGGTCCGTGTCTTGTAAAAACGTGGTATCTCGGCCAAAATTCTCTGATGATACAGCTGGTGGGATAAATTACTCCGTGCATGACGGAGTGTAGTCTCCACAGGTCTGGGGGGTGCATGAACTGGGGCCGGGGGGCTTGTGAATGCTGTTGAGAGGTCGTCTCGGGGGGGGGGGGGGGGGGGGGGGGACGCGCACGGAACGTTCTGCGCTTATGCTGACTGAGCGTGGGGCGTCGTTTGGGGAGAGGAAGTCTTTGGGGGCATATGATGTGATCTCCTGGGAAGTATGTGTCCCATGCAAGCCGGAAGTGTGATTCCATCGCATATTGGACGTATTGGTCAGTGGAGAGGAGGCATTTGATGAAGACAGTGAATGTGCGGAGGTAGTAACGGGAGACGTATGGCTGTAGGCCCATTCCACCGCACAACCCCGTGGGTCCATACAGGTACAGCATTTGGGATTTCTTGTTGGGAAATTTTTAGCAGTTTTCGGAAATGGTCGCGGAGAGCCACGTCCAAATCATGCAGGATTTCTGGATCCCATGTGGTCCACCCGAAGGAGAAGTCCATAAGGCTCGTGAGAAGGTTCTTTAGGGCAATGCGCTGCCGCGCTGGCGAGACGTCTAGTCTGTGGATCATGCATGTGGTAGATGCAAATTTAGCGAGTGCGTAATCTCGTTGGATCTGTGCGTCGTTGGTTCCATCCGTGTGAAGGCCAAGCGACCTGAAGACTTCAGTGGCGGACCGGTTCCTGATTGTGATGGAATTCTGTCCTGGGGTGCGAATGGTGATGGGAACCGCTTTGACTCCTCCCTCCGGTTGGCCCACTAGGCATATGACTGTGCATTTGCTGGCAGCACAAATCTGTCGTCCTGCCCTTAGTTGGTTCCAAAGGAGGGTGAACCCATTCTGCGCCTCGGTTAGGTAGGTCTTGGGGAGGCCATCGCCTCCGATTGCTGCCCAGTATCGTCCACAAATTTATGATCTGCAGTGAGGGGGGTGCGTAGGGGGTAAACCCAGTTGTTTACTGTCCTATCTCGTCCTGCCCCATGATAGAAACGATATCCTTCGGGGAGGAATTGTTGGGCTGGGCAGATGCGTGTCAGGTATTCATCTAGGACTCCATACGTCCCCGGGCTGAGTGAACCACCTTGAGCGATACCTCGGGTTCGGTCGATGCTCTCCGGGAGGAAAGTTGGCATGCCGTTGGTGTCTTGCGATTTGATTCGGAGCAAGGAATCTTTGAACCTATGTCGAATATATCCAAACATTTCCGGGAATTCTCCCTCCGTGGCCACCACGTGAGAGTATGCCTCACAGATGTAGGTGAGTTCAGCCCTATCGAAAGCTTTACGGATGTCGGTGGTGAAGAGGATGATAGTCTTAGGCTTCCCAGTGAGTAGGGGGGCTGCTCGTAAGTCGGCAAGCATCAGTCTCAGGACCAAGTTCCATTCGTCTGTACCGCTCACCGTAGGTGCGTTTGCCTTGGAGGTCTTGCGAATGCATCCCGTGTGAAGTTTGAAGGTTTCGACGCGGTAGGTAATAAGTCTCTCGTAAAGATTCAGGATGGCGTTGGACACCGTGATGCCCCGCCAGTCTGTGACGTCTGCTCCCGTTCCTGTTCCTTTCCAAATTTGGCATAGCAGGCCTGGCTTCCATTCGGTGGGTAGCTTGCTGCCGCGCCAGCAGAGACTGAAGTAGGCTGTTAACGCCATCTTGGCTTCTTGCGGTAGGAGCTTGAGGACGTCGGGTGGAACGCCATCTTCACCTGGAGATGGCCCCTTCTTTTCCTGGATAGCCCATTCCATTTCTTCAAGGGAGAAGGGTCGTTGTGCATCCTTGAGCGCCTGTTCCCTTGTCATGGGTGGCGGAAAACACGCGGAACTTGTGATGAAGAAGCCCAATCTGTCCCCTGGGATAACCGATTCCACAAAGGGTCCGATGGGGATGATCTTTCCCTTCCTATCGCGTTCGGGGTTGTCTCGTTTTTGGTGCCATTCTTCTAGACGCGCGTGACGTTTCACCCTGCGTTGGGCGGCCCATTTTGCTAAGCGATCAACCACCTCATTCAGCCTTTCTTGCCAAATGAAGCTTTCCTCCTGGTGCGCCCGTACCCAGTGGATGGAAACGGGGGCGATGTCTTTGTGGAACCGTGCCAGGGCGTCCCATACTCCAGGTGAGGGACGGTTCTTGAAAGTCTCATGATACTCCCCATCAAGAACCGCATCAGAGAGGGATTTGTAGTCAGTGAATATGTGGACTCGTCTGGGTCTCAAGTTCGTCTGGCGGAGGTATTGTAGTCCTCCTGCAGCTACGGCTAAGATTTCCTGTGCTCCACTCGTCGCCAGGTTATCGGCGGCGCCATAGATGGCTATGCATTGTCCTTCGTGGAAGAGGAGTGCTCCGAAGCCTGCGACGTGCCCAAGTTCGGGAAATGATGATCCATCAGTGACCAGGATAGCATCATAGGGGTATAGGGAGTCTGGAAAGAGTGGATCCGGGGAGTCTAGTCGAGGGGCTAGTCGGTCAACGGGGAACAGCTGTTTGATTTCGTCTGGAAGTGTGTGTAGGCGGAGTGCAAACACCGTTGTTCTAAGTTTGAGACAGAATCCTCACTGGTCCTCCTCGCTTCGGGGTATGTTGAGGAGAAATAGGTCAGGCTCAGGAGTTTCGAGGTACTCGAGGAGCTCGGGTAGGATGTCTACTGGGGGGGGGGGGGGGGGGCAACGAAATCTAGTTGTGCGTCGATACCCTGATCTTGCAATCGTTTTGCCTCGTCTTTGTTTCTATCTGGGAAGATTTCATCACGCTGTCGGAATCTGGTCAGGTAGGCTCGCAGCGCAGGCGCTTCTTGATCCTTCTGAGCTTGGATAAGCCGCCTTACTTCCTCCTGTAGTGCCTGGAATGCTTGCTGCTAAGCTGCAGGAGATGCCGGAGCATTGCCCCATCCACTGCTTCGGCTCCGGCCGCGACCATGACGCCCACACACTCAACATGATCGCACAAACTGGACACGGCACCTTCGCCTTCGTCGAGGACGAAAACAAAGTCAGCGACGCGTTTGCAACTTGTCTTGGCGGCATGCTATCGGTCTTTGCACAAGGCCTGGAGCTGACCATCATACCCGATGCCAAAAGCACCTCGGGAAAAGTTGCGGCCGCGCGCACACGGTACAACGTCAAGAGCGAAAAGAGGCAGAACGTCACGCAAGCATGCGTGTCGATCCCGGATTTGTTCTGCGGGGAACGGCGGGACATCTTGTTTGAGTTGGACGTAACTGCGGTTCGCGAGACTGCGAGCGCTCTCGGACTGGCCTCTCTTTTGAGACTTGAGGCCAGCTGGACGGACCCGGTCAGCAAGGCTAGAAAGCAGTCGGTGCTGCAGGCCTGCAACATCGCACGTCCTGCAGGCACTGCGGTGGGTACGCCGAACCCTGTGCTGGACATGGAAAGAAACAGAGTGATTGCAACGGAAGCTATGAAAGCCGCCACCGACTCAGCAGAAGGAAACCTCGATGAAGCCAAGAAAGCTCTGAAGAAGGCCATCAAGACCTTGCAGAAGTCAGTCACCGCCAAAGCAGACAAAACACAGGAACTTATCAAAGACCTTGAGGGTGTTTTAAAAC
>WBZZ01003616.1:17500-24935 GCA_019918135.1 Paulinella micropora
CATTAGAGCTTATCGTCAATTCTTCGTACTCCCCTCACGGGTGAGACGATGGAGGCGCATGTGCAGAAATGCATCAGCCATTGACAGAGAAGCACTATTATTATTATTATTATTATTATTATTATTATTAGGGAGTACATAGGCCATCGGTCCTTTCCATGGGCTGATTGGTATAAAGCTCCTAGAGTAATGTTCTATGCCGTCACTTCCTTTATTCCACCGATTGGTGTGGAGACTTTCCTTATGGAATGGAGGACTGGATGCACATGGCCTCTTGGCTCAGCAGTTGGCAGGAGATACACTATTATTATTATTATTATTATTATTATTATTATTATTATTGTTATTATTGTTATTATTATTATTATTATTATTGCCAGTTCGATTCCCGTCGGTGCCACCAGTATTTTCATTGAACTTACCGGTCCGTTTGGAAGTGTCGGAACTGCCCGTGCGGGGGTGTCATTAGAGCCTATCGTCAATTCTTCGTACTCCCCTCACGGGTGAGACGATGGAGGCGCATGTGCAGATTTGCATCAGCCATTGACAGAGAAGCACTATTATTATTATTATTATTATTATTATTATTATTATTATTATTATTATTATTATTATTATTATTATTATTATTATTATTATTATTATTATTATTATTATTATTATTATTACTATTATTACTATTATTATTATTATCATTATTATTATTATTATTATTATTATTATTATTATTATTATTCAGCCCAATGGCCTCAAGGCGTTAAACTGTGACGCCAACTCATAACCCTTTGGTGGTAGATGCTGGGGAGGAGGGTCGTTGCGCGCGTAAAAGATCTTAAACTCCGCATATGCTGGTTGATAGCACAGGACCCAGCAGACACCAGATTGTTATGGGTGGGGTTTCGAGGCAGCTCTAGCAACCGCGCTTGGTGTATGCACTTGCACATTCGGTGACGTCTTGCAAGAGGTTGCTGGGACTGCGGAATAACCTCGGCTTAGTGCAGTCTTGCCCTCAGGAGCTCCATCTGTGGCCCCGATCATCAGGCGAGAGACTGACACGGGGGGGTGGAGGACCTCGAACAAGGGTATTGGAGGCTTATGTCCGTTGAGGATATGCCATTAGCTGCATCAGTACGCCTCAGATATAGTAAATCTGCCTTGGAGTGTTGACTGTGACATATTTGAGGGAAATCCCGATGAAAAAACCTAGTCACACTTGCTAAACAGAGTTCCAGCCCAATGGCCTCAAGGCGTTAAACTGTGACGCCAACTCATAACCCTTTGGTGGTAGATGCTGGGGAGGAGGGTCGTTGCGCGCGTAAAAGATCTTAAACTCCGCATATGCTGGTTGATAGCCCAGGACCCAGCAGACACCAGATTGTTATGGGTGGGGTTTCGAGGCAGCTCTAGCAACCGCGCTTGGTGTATGCACTTGCACATTCGGTGACGTCTTGCAAGAGGTTGCTGGGACTGCGGAATAACCTCGGCTTAGTGCAGTCTTGCCCTCAGGAGCTCCATCGGTGGCCCCGATCATCAGGCGAGAGACTGACACGGGGGGGTGGAGGACCTCGAACAAGGGTATTGGAGGCTTATGTCCGTTGAGGATATGCCATTAGCTGCATCAGTACGCCTCAGATATAGTATTATTATTATTATTATTATTATTATTATTATTATTATTATGGACACCGTGATAGCCCAGTGGTCAAGTTCTACCAGCGGAGGCCGAAGGCGCTATCAGGGACTCAATGGATCTACAACAAGGGCTTCAGGAGCTCCTAAATAGCTCAGAGAAGGACCTCGAGGGTTGGAGTTCGATTGTGGACAAGTGGGCCCTTCAGCAGGACGTCAATATGGTGCAGCAACTGATGTGGGACAAGCGAGAGGCAGGCAGCGATCTTACTGATGGCCTGCGAGTCATCCTAAGACAAGTCTTTGGAACTAAGGAGTTCCCAAGATGGGTAGCCCTTGATGATGCGCATTATAATCTGCTTCGGAGAAGGTTGCTCAGCTGCAACAACCGCCTTCGGTTGTACCGCAGCAAGTTGGTCAGTGGCATGTCCCCTCGCTGCTTCTGTTGTCATGATGATGTCAATGAGTCCCTTGCGCACTTCTTATGGGATTGCCCCATGCATGAGGGGAGACGTAAGCAGCTGTTGCTGAGTATGCAGAGGCTCGGTGGCATGGCTGTGGGGGCTGCTGAGGGGGATGGAGGGAGTGAGGAGGGTGGTGAGGTCGTAGGCGGTGAGGTTGTGGTGGAGGATGTGTTGCTTGGGCGGGAGCGGGAGGGCTCTGTGCGGCAGGGTTGGGATGATATGTCGCCTGTGGATCAATCACGATTGTTTTGTAAGTTTTTTCAGGGGAAGTCGCGCTTCCGCAGTAACTTTAGGCTTGCTGCGTTGTTAGGGGTTACAGCGTTGCGTCCCCCTCCAAAGTTGGATGTGTTGTTTGGATCATATGTGTCTGAGTGTTGGTCTGCTAGGGAGGGTAAAAGGGAGGAGCTTGGGGTGGAGGATGGGGGCGAGGAGGTGATTGACCTCACTGAGGTTCCATCAGCTTCTGTCCCACCCTCTCCCCAAGTGACGTTGATGTTGCGCGGCGCGGCCGTCCGCGCAGAGTGGACGTCCTGGCTAGAGAGAGGGGTTCGGGAGCGCAGCGTAGTGTCTCGGAGTTCTTCTCTTCAGCTAACACCCTCGCATCTAGCTCTTCATGCACTTCACAGCCCCCATCTGCCCCTGCTGTTGCTGTTGCTGCTATGTCTGTTTGGTGTTCTGACAATGCGTTGGGATCGGCTGACCCCGGTGACCCAATGGAGGCACATGTCCAGGATCTGGATCTGATGCTATAGTCTGAGGAAGCCTATTATTATTATTATTATTATTATTATTATTATTGGACACCGTGATAGCCCAGTGGTCAAGTTCTACCATCTGGGCCCTGTCGCCAGTTCGATTCCCGTCGGTGCCACCAGTATTTTCATTGAACATACCGGTCTATTTCTGGACCAGTATTTTCATTGAACATACCGGCCCGTCTGGAAGTGTTGGAACTGCCCTTGCGGGGGTGTCATTAGAGCTTATCGTCAATTCTTCGTACTCCCCTCACGGGTGAGACGATGGAGGCGCATGTGCAGAAATGCATCAGCCATTGACAGAGAAGCACTATTATTATTATTATTATTATTATTATTATTATTATTATTATTATTATTATTATTATTATTATTATTATTGTGGACACCGTGATAGCCCAGTGGTCAAGTTCTACCATCTGGGCCCTGTCGCCAGTTCGATTCCCGTCGGTGCCACCAGTATTTTCATTGAACATACCGGTCCGTCTGGAAGTGTTGGAACTGCCCTTGCGGGGGTGTCATTAGAGCCTATCGTCAATTCTTCGTACTCTCCTCACGGGTGAGACGATGGAGGCGCATGTGCAGAAATGCATCAGCCATTGACAGAGAAGCACTATTATTATTATTATTATTATTATTATTATTATTATTATTATTATTATTATTATTGGACACCGTGATAGCCCAGTGGTCAAGTTCTACCATATGGGCCCTGTCGCCAGTTCGATTCCCGTCGGTGCCACCAGTATTTTCATTGAACATACCGCTCCGTCTGGACCAGTATTTTCATTGAACATACCGGTCCGTCTGGAAGTGTTGGAACTGCCCTTGCGGGGGTGTCATTAGAGCTTATCGTCAATTCTTCGTACTCCCCTCACGGGTGAGACGATGGAGGCGCATGTGCAGAAATGCATCAGCCATTGACAGAGAAGCACTATTATTATTATTATTATTATTATTATTATTATTATTATTATTATTATTATTATTATTATTATTATCATTTTTAGTCACTTGGAATCTGTAATCATTGTGATTCATGTAGGCGCCAATGTAACTTTACTAGATTGCCGGGGGAGGGGTTCCCATTCTGTACTTCAGACACTTGGTCTTTATTTAGACAGAAGGAAACTGAACCCAACACGTCAATCAAATTGAACTAACTGCCCGCCTAAACTTGAATAAAGGAAATACTGTGAGTTTGTATACATACAACTCTTCAAGTAGGCAAATACAACGAACTCTTAATAAGAACACTATGCTGATTTGAGTCCTGACTCAGGATGAGCAGGTGAAATACAAGTAAATAGCAGAGAGATCACTTCGTTTATTTACATAATTTCGAACTCATTGCAGGCTTGGGTGCAACGTACGATCAAGTGTAGAACGTAAATTGTGAGGTCTCCAATTCCCAAACGAATTGTGTCGCGAGTCTTCCGAAGTTAACAGTCATTAAACGGATAGTGTCGGGTTGTTAGACTTGAAAATTCCCAAATCGATTTGGGAAGCCTAGGCGAAAATGACTGGGAACGGAAAAGACAGATATTGTGTTTTTCCGCGAATCCTTCTCTTTGTCCACAAAATTTACAGTAAAACGTGTTTCACTGGAAATCAGGGAAAAGGGTAATGCGGATGGGAAAAATAGCAATAGCTAAAAAGAACTTTGAACTGATCGTTTGAAATCATTTCTGAACGGAATCGAAAACTAGTTGGTGAAGTCGAAACGTCGTGCAGAGGAGAATCTAATGAACCGGTAAAAAAGAAGGTCTTATCAACGGTAAAGGTTTTGGCAGGTCGTAAAGGTGCTCAGTCTGATAGCTCCCCCCCACCCCTGTAGGCATCACCCCCCGGATAGCAGGTAAAAAATACCTTTTCCTGGTGACAGGTGCACCAGCTTGTTTTTCAGTATTATTTGTCCGGATTGGACCTGATGCCATTTTATTCCTGGTCTGTTGCCGTTTTCCTTTTTGGCTTCACTGAGCTAATATAACGAGACATCATTCTCATTCTTGAGGACTGTGTTTGGTTGTATTACCGACTTTTTACGAGCTATCGTTGGGGGCATTACATTTGGAGTCCACATCACTAGGGTGATTTCTTTCTGCTTTGCAACACAGGCAACAGAGTGAATTTTCACTGACCTGTCTCACACGGGGACGTCAGACGAAAACAAATACTCCAACACAGCTCCCTCATAACTCTTTCACAAAACAAATAATTTGATTGGTCTCAAGCAGGTGTCTCGTACCCTCTAGCCCAATCAGTATCTGTGTGCTCACAAGGAGACATCAGATACAAACTCTCTGTCGTTCTTGCTGTTCTCACACAGAGACCAAGAAGAAGGAGGTGGACAGAAGAGTGAAGGAACACACACAAAACACAAACAAGCATAGGGACAGGAGCACAACACTCTACCCTTCTAGTTTGTGCATTTATCTGCATTATCTCACACATACGTCAGAGTATTTTTGCAAATCTCTGATCGTTTTCTAAAGGTAGGTCTGAGAACCTATCCGACCGACTGTCGACTTCTCAAGGAGAGCTTTTCTAGCTTCTCTATTACTATCTGTGTGTAGGTCCAAGTGCCTCATACTAGATACAATATAGAAAAGAAGGAGGAGAAAGTAATCTGAGTAAGGAGAACAAGAAATCGGAGAAAGTCTCAAAGACTATTTTTCTCAAACAAAAACAAACATACAAACAGTGTTTCATAGAGGACAGGGAATCTTATCCTACCCTCTCTATTAGTTTCTCTCTTCACTAGTCAATCGACTGAAGGAGGAACAGAACACAAACGAACAAAAACCAAACATAGGAGCTGACACTGTCCTCCTGTTGATCACTACTACGACATCATGTCGACAGAGACCGCCGAAGTGAGTGAATTCTCGGAGGCAGATCAAAGAAGAGAAGAAGAAGAAGCAGGAGGAGGAGGAGGAAGAGGATTGAATGAAGGAGGAGGAGGAGGATTGAATGAAGGAGGAGGAGATGAAGGAGTAGGAGGAGGAGTAGAAGAGGGCTGGGATGATGAAGGAAGATATGGAGGAGACGAAGATGAAGGAGGATTTGAACAAGAAGAGACGGGAGGAGGAGGAGCATATGGTAATCCCTTACCACCTGCCTACACGGGAGGAGGAGGACGAAAAATGATCGACTTGATTCATAGTGATGGAGAGGAGATCACAGTGGAGGAACAACAGTGGGTGCAAGACAACTATGACCTCACTAAAGAAGAGTTTGATAACAAGATGGGGTAGAGAAGGACACCTATGTGTGGATCCCTCAGGATCAAAGAAGAGAGAAAAGTCGTGCTAAAAAGGATGTCTATATCCTATTATCAAACACAGCACAGCTCCTCGGCAAACTGGTCTCTGATCCAGAAGAGAGAAAGAAGATACAGCATATCAAGTTTGGGGACACACACACCCACCTTGAATTACTCGATGCTATCTTTGGGGTGTACACTCAAACCCTGATTTGGGAACGTACATACGGCCCACGATGTGAGGGTTACCTCCAGTACACAAACCCAAGAGCAACGGCCAGATTCCTCGCGACTGGTCAGGAGGCAGTCGATGTAACAAAAATGAAGACCAATCTGGGTTCGAAAAACTCGAGTGGTATATTTCATTTTTTTACAATGGAAATAAAGGCCTTGGAGGAGGGGAAGGCAGAGATGGAAAAAAGCATTAAGGCAGCAGGAGAAACTCATCCTGTGATTGATGAGTTAGAGAAGACCGACAGAGTTCTGACCAAGATCAGACTGTTGATGGGTGCGTTACTGCACAAGGAGGCATGGAAGAGATGGATTCCTACCAAGGATCACTCTGTCCTTAAATCACTTAGTAACGCACCACCGGTCGCCAACAAAGCAGGTGTTGACCAATATGTGGAGAAATATAATTTTCTCAGATCTGCTTCTGAATTGGTGGCCTTTATCACTCATGCTCAAAAGCTGGTGATATCTGAGAAGAAGAAGGCGAAAGAGAATGAGGAGTTCGAGAAGACGATGAGACTGGAAAGAATGAAAGCAAAAGTGAGTGGTGCAAAGACACACCCTCCGACATATTTGACCCCACCAGCTCCTGCCCCACCAGCCCCTGCACCCTCGGGCTCAACTACGGTGGTGGTCACAAACACGGAGAAGAAGGACAGACAGAACATCATAAATGCCTTCAAGGGGAAGAAAGGAGGAGTGGCAAGTCTCATGCTATATGCCAAGACGAGCTCAGACAAAGACTCTGATGCTTCGCTTTTGAGCAAGCTCAAAGAGATCAATGCCTGCATGAAGGCTTTTCCTTGCGACGAAACGCAGGAATACGAGGCCCTTGTTACTGTTTTTGACCAATCTCTAGTCTCGGAGGGATTTGATCTGACACAGTACAAGTTTTTGAGAAAGAAGGAGGAGATTAAGAGAAACAATGCAACAGGCCTAGACGCTCAGTGTGAACTGGCGGTGGCCACACTCATTTCATATTTTCAATCTCATGGATACCAGCATCTCTGCACTGGTACTCTCATAGGATTTGAAATCTTTGAGACAGTGGCGATGAGTTTGAGGAGTGCTGTTGGCTTGGCGGGGCCGAC
>WBZZ01003617.1:0-7500 GCA_019918135.1 Paulinella micropora
CGGCTGTCAGTTTTTTGCTTAGTCAAACAGCAATCCCAACTGTCATCGTATTCGCGGTTAATTTTTTTCCCTCATTCTTTAGCGAGAGGTCTAAAACACTGTTCTTCAACTCTGGTGTCAGGTCTTCGTCTCTATGACTGGCGGTGGTGGGTGTAATCTAGGAGGCATTAGAAGGAAACACGACTGCTCTAATTTCTGCTAATTGGTTTGCTTGATCTTGTAATATATTAATTAAAAGTTTATTTTCTTTTTCTAAATTACCAATTACTTCAATAGATGTAATCACCTTGTCCGTTAAATGTTGAAAAGCACTGACCAATATTGGTATAAAACTTGTATATGTTATACCTTCAAGGTTGCCATCTCCATCTTCTGCTTTTATTCCACTTTCAGATCAAATTCTGGAAATATTTTTTTAACTTCATCGGCGATAAACCCGTGGCTCTTTTTTTCTTTCTTCTCGTCTGTTTTCCAATGATACGAACAGCAGTTTAGTTTCATTAGTTTATCGCAACAATCCCCGCAGTCTAATGTTTTAATATCAGATTTTAATCTCCTGTCCGATGAGTTTGTCCAAGAACCGTTTAGAGGAACATAATTATAACTGCCAGAAGGCTCACCTGTTGAGTTTGAAGTAGTCCAAGCATAAGCAAGCCATTAGACGCACAGACAACAGCATAATTTGAATATCCTCCTGATTTCATAAATATTTGCGGGTCGTAGTATAAATTAGTCTTTGTCTTAGTGTTAAATAACCGCTGGACGTTGTCGTAAGAGTTATAGGCTTTGAAGCAGTAATTGCTGTATCGCTTATTTTTAATAATTCTGTCGCCGCAACATGATAAAATATGTGGTTTCCCCCAGAACCATCAACATTATACATTAATGTTGCATTACCAATACCAAACCCATAAAATGCAGTTGTTGAACCTGTTCCATTATCATATAAAGCTAATTTATTATTAGCATTCGCGGACCTATCTACAAATATTTTTTTACCAGCTCCGACTACTATGTTATCGCTCGTTGTTAATGTGGTTGTAGATATTCCCGCACTCACTGTTATCAAACATTTTGTCGATAAAGTCCCGTTTGCCCCATTTGATGACATTAATAATTGTTCCGAAGAGTTCTCCCATACAAAACCATAACTTGAACTATTAAAAGCCCTAAATCTAAAACCAAAAGTAAATCATTTCCTGCAACGGCTGAACCACCTGCTAAACTTTTTGTATTTACACCTCCTCCAGTTGCCAGATATATTCCCCACTCTGTATTATCAGTATCCCACATAAATATACCCTGTCCGTTTCCTCCATCTACTTTATTTTGAATAGATAACTTACAACCTCCATCTGCTGTTAATAATCCGCTTGCTGTTATGTTGTTGTTGATATCCCCGCACTCGCAGTTATTAATCATTTTGTCCATAAAGTCCCGTTTGCCCCATTTAATGACATTAACAATTGTTCGGACGAGTTCTCCCATATAAAAACATCAGTGGAAATATTGCTCACTCTAAATCTAACGGCGAAAGAAGTAAAATCGTTGCCAGCAACCGCAGACCCTCCTGCTAGACTTCTGGTATTTGTACCTCCTCCAGTTGATGCCATATATAAATACCATGATTTGTGTTGCCAGTGTCCCACAAAAATATTCCTCTTGTATTACCACCATTTACATTTCCTTATACAACTATGCTAGAACCTCCATTTGCAGTTGATAGTCCGCTCGCCGTTAATGTTGTCGTAGTTATGCCAGCAGTTGAAGTAATTGTCCCAGCACTTGTTATTGTTTGAATTCATATCTAAGGCACCATAAAACGCATACCACCAGCATTATTAAAACGGACAATGTCAGACAAAGCAGATTTATTATCCAAAAGTTTTGAAATATAAAGACCAGCGCCTTTTACTACATCAAATACTGCATTTGAGAATACATAACCTCTTTGGTCCGCGGTTCCGCTTGAATGAGTGTTTAGAGTAAAGAAGAAAGACTGATAATCTCCTGTTGTCTGAGAAAAGAATATATCTTCTCCATTTTGGTTTAATATCCGAAAACCATTAAACGTAATATTTCCGCAGTTATTGATATCGTGATTTGCAAAATCGGCATCTCCCCAAAGTTCCAAATTATTAACTCTTGTTGTTCCTGTAAATCTTTTAATTCCTGATATGGTTTGGTCTGTTGTTAGTTTTACGCGATTATCATCTAGATATGGTCTATTTACCGCTTCATTTGCATTTTGTGGTGCTCCTAGATTAACAATCCGACTATTATTACAATCTAAGCCGGTAGCATTAAACCACGAAACAATCGTTGAGTAAATAATAAAACTTTTTTTTTTGCTGAAATTTCAAAATTGTGATATGTGTTCGTGTTCACATTCAAACAAGCAATAGCCCCGATATTATCGGTAGAATTGAAAACGATGAATGTGCCCTTTGTTGTTGAATTTATTGAATTTCCAGTTATTTCAACACCACTGCTATATGTCTTAATTCCTGCTATGGTTTGGTTTCCTGTTAGTTTCACGAAATTAGTATCAACATAATTTCTTGTCGCTGCATCTGTTGAAGCGGAAGGGTCTGCCAAGTTTGTTATTTTTTTGTTGTTCAAACTTAATGTTGAACCTGATGCTGTCACAATCAAAGTATCACCTGAATATAACTCTACATACGAACCAGTTATTTGTATCGGATAATAAGTCGCTGTTGCTGTTTTTTGTGCTGCAATTACTCCTATTTTTGAGTCAAAGGCTATGCTAATACCATCACAAGAAGTAGGATTGGATGAACCACTTACTTCTAAAGTTGATGTAAATTTTTTATTTCCTGCTATGGTTTGGTCTCCTGTTAATTTAACCACGGAACCATCAAGAACAGAAACATCAACACCATCAACCAAATTCACATTTGTTATGCTTTGACTTTTCATATCAAGACCAGCACTCGCATTTATTATACTGCTAAATGTTTTAATTTCTCCTATGGTTTGGTCTCCTGTTAGTGTAAACCACCGTGATATCAACTGAGAGATTCGCGAGATTAATTCCATTATATGTAGAAGCCCCTGAAATAGCATAACCACCCATAATTATTTAATGCTCCCGACATAGCTGTGGTGCCGTCTAATCTAAGAAAGGGCGATGACGCGTTTCTCCATTGTCCTGTGCTTTCAATGAGCAGTTGATTGTCTGATGGTGTGCCTGTTATCGTTACATCGCTGTATGTATTAATTGAACCATTCCCGGACACTTTATCATTATTTGCCTCGTGCTCTGATATCCAAGTATCAACATCTTTGGCATTTAATAAATTTACTCCTGTTATATTCAAATTCCCTCCCATACTAATATTGCCGAATTCATCAACATTTATCGGAAATGTTTTATTTACCAAGTTTATTGAATTATATGTGAGATAACTATTCATCGCTATTGGTGCCGTTATGACTACATCGGAGAGTGTGTCTATTGATCCAAGGGCGGTATTTCTCCATTTACCATCTACATCGTTGTATGTTAAGTATTGACCGACCGTTGGTGCGGATATTTTAGTGTCAATCAAATTGTATAAACTGGTTTGATGCGGATTACTTGTATTAGAACGGTGTTGAGTTGAGGCTTTGACTTCGTCGTTGTCCCTTACTCGTTGCTCTGTGGAGTATAAATTTTTTCCCTCTTTGATGTCTCCTGTGCTTTTGGTAGCAAGTCTCGCATCAAATCGCCCATCGGTATCATAAAGATTTATCGGGTCGGCATCTTCTGGCACTCTGTCTGTGTTAAGGCCCACTATGTTTGTGTTAGTTAAATCTAAGTGAAGAATATTTAGACTATCTACGGCCAACTCATTAAGGCCTAAGAGCGATTTATATTGTGACATTGAACCTTTTGAAAAAGCTTCACCAAAACCCGTGGAAGTGCGGAGGCGCAGTCACTGCTATATAATTTGGATAATAATTAATCAGATTAAAAATTATTTTGGTTAAATATACAACCAACAATGCAGAGAGGTAATAGAGAGGTTGCCATAAAGAACCTTGAAAAAGCAACCATAATGAAGAAGCAATATGCTAGGCAGAGAAAGATTGAGAGGGCTAAGGAATTACTCGCGGAGGAAGAGGCTAAGAATGTAAAAGAAATGACTGCAGACGAAAAGATGGAACATACCGCTAAGAAGCATTTGGCTAAGGGTATGATTGAAGGGACCGATGCCGAGCCGATTGAGGAAAGCAGTGAAAGTGAAGAAGAGGTTGAACACGACTTCGTTGATATTGTCGCCCGACGGGTTGCGGGTATGAAATTGAAGACTAAACAGAAGAAGGTTAAGAAAGTGGTAAAAAAGAAACTGCCAGAAGAAAGCGAGGATAGTGAAAGTGAAAGTGAGGAAGAAGAGGAAGAGCCCAGGCCTAAGAAGGGTAAAGGTAAGAAATCAAACATATCAGTTAATGTTTATAACAAGCAACCCGAGAAACCTAAAAAAGAAAATAATGATACATCTAAAATTTTTCTCAAGTTCTAATATATAAACCTTTTTTAAAAAAAGCTTCACCAAAAAACTCGGGTCGTAGGGTGTCCCTACAATGAGTGAGATAAAAAATTTACCGCTAGATGTTCGTTTACACATTATGGAGTATCTATATAATCATCGTGATTATGACTTCAATAGTTGCTATGTGTGTGGATTAACTCTGTGTTTAGCTAATAGACAGATTACAGCCATTGACGACAATTTTGATTGGTTCTATATGTATGAGTTTTGTTCTTATTATTGTTTTGAACTAGAAAAAGAAGAAAGAGTAAGATATAGAGATAAATCATTAGGTGTGATTCAACATTAATGTCTTCCAATAAATGTGTATATTGTCGTCGTGAAAAGCTGATGTCATTATTTTATGATGGACGACGAACTTACCGTATATGTCTGCCGTGTAGAGTTAATATCCGAAAACGAAAAGAAAATATCCAATACTGTATTCATAATAATATGGCGAGGAGATGTACTTTATGCTAATATCCGAAATTTGACCCAGTTGTAGATGATGCCTTTATTAACTACCTTGAATATGAAACATTTGGAGAAAGTAGTGGAAGATCTGAATACATCTACCGATGTAGTCGGTACACAGACCCGCTGTTTGAAGAATTATTAAACAAATTATATTATTATTAATATAGAAAGGGCAAGCCCTTTCAAACCCAAGTTTTGTGAAACTTTTTCTAAAAGTTTCGATGGACCACAAACATACATTTACCGATGTAGTCGGTACAGCTATCGCTGTAGGCGACAGCAATCCACAAAATAGTAAAGTTGTTGAAGATAAGAATGAACTTGAAAAACAGAAAATTGAAGAGGTTCTGAAATACACCATCAATCTAAAGCACCTAAAAAATGGAATACTATACTAGCCCCTGAGCCTGAACCATTAAGCCAAGTGTTCATTGATTTAATGGATACGTCTAAAATAGCTACTAAGAAAGGAAACAAAAACTACAATTTTGGTTTAGTAATGATTGATGTTTATTCTCGTCGTGGTTGGATTGAACCGATCAAAAATAAAACAACAGGCGAATTATTGGAAGGATTAAAAAAAATGCAGAAACCTAAAAGGATTACATCAGACAACGGTAGTGAATTTAAAGGACAAGTCGCCGAATACTTTAAAGACAACGGAATTGAACATACAACGAACGAAGTTGGCGACCACCGAACTATGGGAATAGTAGATAAATTTATTAGAACAATAAGAAATGATTTAAATTGAATATGGGAAGCGAATGATGATTTTATTTGGGTTACATTTATGAGATTGTGGAAAATTATAATAATACATACCATAATACAATAAAAGCTACACCTATGGAAGTCTATGATGGTAAAAGAAAAATGATCAAGAATATATAGAGCTGGTCTTATTAATAAATTTCCTAAGAATTCAACCGTAAGAAAAGAACTAGAACGAACAGTTTTTAGTAAGGGGGATGTTCAGTATTCAAAAAAAGTATATACAGTTAAAGGACGGAAAGGTTTGAAGTTGATTTTAAATTTGGATGAGATTGTCAGTCCTCAGGAGTTATTAAAATCTAAAATGAAAGAACAACTGGATGAAGAAATAAAACCTCAACTAGCCGACAAGTAAAGGAAGCAACTAAAGAAAAGAAGACCGGTCACGTATTAAAGTCACTAGATATTAAACCGGAGAATGTCCGTAGTAGTGCTCGTATTAAAAAGAAAAAAGAAATACTTGATTTGTAAGTTATTAATATAACAGGAAGGCAAATGAATTTTAAAATTTAAATGTGATAGATTATTTTTTAATTTGCAAACTTTGCTTTGATAATTTTTTTCAAAACGACCTTATCTTTTCAGTGAATGTATGCATCATAAAGAGTGGGGTGGAAAACTTGCGAACCATCATCAAAAAAAGAAACCCACATAGTTTGCCTGAAATCAGTTTTTTGGTAGAGGATTTGGATCCAACAATTTCAAGATTTGGAAGCTCTTTTCCATCCTGTTTTTTTGAGAAAAGAGTTAAATCATCATCTTTCATTTCCAAAAAAAATCCACCAGTTATTTTTTTGGGGGTCTATTTGCAAGAGCAGGAGGACAAACCCCCTACATTCAAAGAAACTTCTTCGATCTTTTTTCTCGCTTCCTCAACATTCTTTTCTTCAGCCTTACAATACACAAACATCAATGAAATATGAACAATAAGATAGAAAGTAATTACCGCAGGTGCTGGTGCCGGTGCTGGTGCCGGTGCTGGTGCACCAGGCTCCTACAATACACAAACAACAATAAAACAACAAAAAAGAAAAGAGATTATTACAGGAGTATCTTGAGCTTCTTCTTCCTTCTTCTTCTTCGGAGGCATTGCAACCTACACATACACACACAGGGACAAACTATGTATGTATGTGTAGGGGTAGTTTAGAGTCTTGCCCAGGACTTTATATAAAAGTCAGCTATTCTACCCCCTCAACCCTATTTCAGTATTTATTATATTTATTTAAAACTTCATCAAAGCTATCTCCTTTACATATCAACCCCCTCGCATACTCCTCCTCCCTCTCACTTAGTGGTTGCTTCCTCGCTAACAACAAATTATCCAACAACCTCTCTTCTTTCTTTCTTCTTTCTTCTTCTCTCTTTCTCTTTCTTTTCATTTCATCATTATTCTTCTTTCTGTTCTTCTCTTCTTCTATCTCTGCTAATCTTTCGTCAATATCATCCTCTCTCTCCTCAAGTTCTTCTTTCTTTTTAGTCAACTCTTTTATTTTTTCATTCATCAACTCTATTTGATTACTTACTCTCATTTTATCTCTATTTACTTAGATTCAGCCATCCCAATTTAGTATTCATTTCAGTCATTACTATATCGTCTTATGCTTTCAGTATCAGAATTATCAGAATAGTTATCAAAGTTATATAAGTTATTAGCCATAATATCACTTTATATATTTTTTTGGGGTAGAAAATGGCCTTCTTCCCAGCT
>WBZZ01003617.1:17500-34593 GCA_019918135.1 Paulinella micropora
ATAGATAGATAGATATAGAGATAGATCGATAGATGGATAGATAAATAGATAGATAGATCGATAGATCGATAGATCAAGTGGGAAAGGAAAGGGACCCGTTCAGCGGGGCTAGACGCCGCAAGGAAGAAGGATTTCACATTACTCTACACATTGCACACATTACTCTACACGCAAGCACAACTCAGCACAGTAAAAAGTACTTAACCACGACTACTACTACTACGACTACTACTACTACGACTACTACTACTACGACTACTACTACTACGACTACTACTACTACGACTACTACTACTACTACTACTGCTACTGCTACTGCTACTACTGCTACTACTACTACTACTACTACTACTACTAGTACTAGTACTATTACTATTACTAGTACTACTACCACTACTACTATACTACTACTACTACTATACTACTACTACTACTACTACTACTACTACTACTACTAATAATAATAATAATAATAATAATTATAGGAATAACTTGCGGGGCGCGAATTTCCGTGCGCGACCCCCCCCCCCCCCCCCCCCCCCCCCCCCTTCCTCTTCCCAAGGTCGCTTTTCCTTTCATTCTCACATGCACAACTTTTACAGCCTTGGAGCAATCTCAGCCATTCATTTTGGCACTGGTTTGTCATTACATTCGAATTTCATAATTTGAATTATACTCCTAAAAAAGAGCTCGTGACAAGCTTGCGAAAACACAAAGAAACAGCTTCTCAGCCCCTCTGGCACAACTCTTAGAGCTGGAGCATGCTCAGCCATTCATTTTGGCACGACTTTGCCAGATTCGTAAATCTCTGTTTCAACTGGTTCACTACCTAGAGCGAGTCCCGAGGTTGTGAAAACCAAAAATCAGCCTCCCAATCCTTCTAGCACAACTTTGGGAGCCTTGGAGCATTCTCAGCCATTCATTTTGGTGCCGGCAAATTTGCTTCGGGTACGTACAATGACAGGGTTTGGGTTCCGGGGGTAGGGACCCCCCCCCCCCCCCCCCCCTTGCCACAGTCGACAGGGTACGTTCGATTGCCGGAGGTAACCGGCATGAACCCTTCTGGTACAGCTCTTCTCAGCCATTCATTTTGGTGCCGGCTAATTGTACAATTGCAGGGCTGAGATTCCCGGGGGAAGGGCCCCCCCGGACCCCTCCCCGTCGAGAGAGTACGTTCAATAACCGGAGGTACCGGCAAGTACTTCCCAAAAAAGCAAGGAATTATGGCCTTCAGGACACTCCCCTAACGCAAATATTTGCGTAATTTCCAAAAATGTTATCAGCATTAACATCGAGTCTGGGGCTAGCCACCCTGTCAATTTGAGCTTCCAACTCCTGGTTCCCACAAACCATGATTTATAGGGACAGGGGTGCAGAAAATAGGCCAAAAAACAAAGAATTTGGCGTTCAGAACATTCCCCTAACACAAATATTTGCGTGAATTCCAAAAATTATACCAGCATCAAGATAGAGTGTTGGGCTCGCCATCCTGCAAATATGAGCTCCCAACTCCTCCTGGTTCCCACTAAACATGATTTACATGGACACGGGTGAGGAAATGCTGGTGTGTGTGTGTGTGTGTGGGGGGGGGGGGTTCACAATTTCCATTTCCCCCCTCCAAACCCCCACCCCCTACTCCCAACACCTTTCAGGGATAATAAGAATAACGTGTGCATATCACAGTTACCAAAATTTCAAACCCGAACTTCTTCTTGCTGCCTGTACAAGCATATATCACGTAACATGAAAATAAGCACATATTTCCTATTTTTTTAATTAAAAAAAACAACAAAAAAAAAAACAAAAACAAAAACAAACAAAGAAACAAATAAAGAAACAAACAAAGAAACAAACAAAGAAACAACATGTAGCCATGTGCTTACTATGCATGTATGTATGTGCATGTATGTATGTATGTATGTACGCATTTATATATTTATGTATTTATGTATGTGTGCATTTGTGTATTTATGTCTGCATGTATGTAACCTGAATCGGCCTCTTTGACTTCCATGCTAACCAACGGTAGTTGATACTTTACCTAGGAAAGGAAGAAAGAAAAGAAAGAAAGGAAAGAAAGGAAAGAAAGAAAGAAAGAAAGAAAGAAAAGAAAGAAAGACAGAAAGACAGAAAGACAGAAAGAAGGAAAGAAAGAAAGAAAGAAAGAAAGAAAGGAAAAAAAAGGAAGAAAGAAAGGAAGGAAGGAAGGAAGAAGGAAAGAAGGAAGGAAAGAAAGAAAGAAAGAAAGGAAGGAAAGAAAAATGAAATCTGGCTCTTTGACTTCCATGCTAAGGGCAGTTGATACTCGACCTAAGAAAAAAAAAAAAGAAAGAAAGAAAGAAAGAAAGAAAGTAAGTAAGTAAGAAAGAAAGTAAGTAAGTAAGTAAGAAAGAAAGAAAGAAAGAAAGAAAGGAATAGAAAGAAAGAAGTAATGATGATGATGATGCTGGTGTGGTGGCGGTGATGATGATGATGATGATGATGATATGATGATGATGATGATGATGATGATGATGATACTGATAATAACAGTTCCTCTCCGATGGCGACTGATATTTGATCTAAGAAAGAAAGGAATACAAAGAAAGAAGTAATGATGAAGATGATGATGATGGTGATGATGGTGATGATGATGATGATAGTAATAATAATACATGCTAACCAACGGCAGCTGATACATCTCTTATGAAAGAAAGAAAGGGATAGAAAGAAAGAAGTAATAATGATAATAATAATAATAATAATAATAATAGTGCTTCTCTGTCAATGGCTGATGCATTTCTGCACATGCGCCTCCATCGTCTCACCCGTGAGGGGAGTACGAAGAATTGACGATAAGCTCTAATGACACCCCCGCAAGGGCAGTTCCAACACTTCCAGACGGGGGCCGGTATGTTCAATGAAAATACTGGTCCAGACGGATCGGTATGTTCAATGAAAATACTGGTGGCACCGACGGGAATCGAACTGGTGACAGGGCCCAGATGGTAGAACTTGACCACTGGGCTATCACGGTGTCCAATAATAATAATAATAATAATAATAATAATAGTGCTTCTCTGTCAATGGCTGATGCATTTCTGCACATGCGCCTCCATCGTCTCACCCGTGAGGGGAGTACGAAGAATTGACGATAAGCTCTAATGACACCCCCGCAAGGGCAGTTCCAACACTTCCAGACGGGCCGGTATGTTCAATGAAAATACTGGTGGCACCGACGGGAATCGAACTGGCGACAGGGCCCAGATGGTAGAACTTGACCACTGGGCTATCACGGTGTCCAAATAATAATAATAATAATAGTATTAATAATAATAATAATAGTAATAATAGTAGGCTTCCTCAGACTATAGCATCAGATCCAGATCCTGGACATGTGCCTCCATTAGTAATAATAGTAATAATAATAATAATAACAATAATAATAATAATAATAATAATAATAATAATAGTAATAATGATAATAATAATAATAATAATGATAATAATAATGATAATAGTGCTTCTCTGTCAATGGCTGATGCATTTCTGCACATGCGCCTCCATCGTCTCACCCGTGAGGGGAGTACGAAGAATTGACGATAAGCTCTAATGACACCCCCGCAAGGGCAGTTCCAACACTTCCAGACGGGCCGGTATGTTCAATGAAAATACTGGTCCAGACGGATCGTTACGTTCAATGAAAATACTGGTGGCACCGACGGGAATCGAACTGGCGACAGGGCCCAGATGGTAGAACTTGACCACTGGGCTATCACGGTGTCCAAATAATGATAATAATAATAATAATAATAATAACAATAACAATAATAATGATAATAATGATAATGATAATAATAATAATAATAATAATAATAATAATAATAATAATAATAATAATAATAATAATAATAATAATATGTATGTATCGTCTGCCAATTGCTGAGCCAAAAGGCCATGTGCATCCAGTCCTCCATTCCATAAGGAAAGTCTCCACACCAATCGGTGGAATAAAGGAAGTGACGGCATAGAACATTTCTCTAGAAGCTTGATGCCAATCAGCCCATGGAAAGGGACCGATGGCCTATGTACTCCCTAGTAATAGTAATAATAATAATAATAATAATAATAATAATAATAATAATAATAATAATGATAATAATAATAATAATAATAATACTAATAATAATAATACTATATCTGAGGCGTACTGATGCAGCTAATGGCATATCCTCAACGGACATAAGCCTCCAATACCCTTGTTCGAGGTCCTCCACCCCCCCGTGTCAGTCTCTCGCCTGATGATCGGGGCCACCGATGGAGCTCCTGAGGGCAAGACTGCACTAAGCCGAGGTTATTCCGCAGTTCCAGCAACCTCTTGCAAGACGTCACCGAATGTGCAAGTGCATACGCCTTGAGGCCATTGGGCTGAATAATAATAATAATAATAATAATAAAAATAATAATAATAATAATAATAGTAGTAGTA
Organism: Paulinella micropora; assembly: GCA_019918135.1. Lineage (NCBI taxonomy): Eukaryota > Cercozoa > Imbricatea > Euglyphida > Paulinellidae > Paulinella > Paulinella micropora. Next base: position 21,969 of record WBZZ01003617.1, read on the forward strand.
GTAGTAGTAGTAGTAGTAGTAGTAATAATAATAATAATAATAATAATAATAATAATAATAATAATAATAACTAGGGGCTGCGCCAACACCTGAAAGGATGGTTTACCAGTGCGCGAATTCGCGCACCAAACCCCGCCAGCCCCACTTCTTATCACTTTTTGGAGGGCCCCCCGGACCCCCCCCTCCCCTCCCGCCCCCTTTCCCTTCGACAGGGTACGTTGAATTGCCGGAGGTGCCGCAAAGGGCGCCTGGTGGCAAAAAACCTCAATTTTCAGGTGTGGGTGCCACCCGCGACCAGAACGGGTACGTACAATCACAAGGCTGGGGTTCCCGGGGGGAGGGCCCCCCGACCCCACCTGCCCCGTCGACAGGGTACCTTCAATTGCCGGAGGCACCGGCAGGTACTGCCAAAAAACAAGGAAATTTGGCATTCAGGATACTCCCCTAACGCAAATATTTGCGTGAATTCCAAAAAAATTATACCAGCATCAAGATTAAGTCTGGGGCTAACCATCCTGCCAATATGACCTCCCAACTCCTCCTGGTTCCCACAAAACCATGATTTATAGGGATGGGGGGTGCAAAAAAGGCCAAAAAACAAGAAAATTTGGCATTCAGGACACTCCCCTAACGCAAATATTTGCGTGAATTCAAAAAAAATTATTTCAGCATCAAGATCGAGTCTGGGGCTAACCACCCTGCCAATATGAGCTCCCAACTCGGTTCCCACAAACCATGCTTTATAGGGATGGGGTGCGAAAAAAGGCCAAAAAAAACAAAGAATTTTGGCATTCAGGACGCTCCCCTAACGCAAATATTTGCGTGAATTCCAAAGAACTTATATCAGCACCAACATCGAGTCTGGGGCTAGCCACCCTGTCAATATGAGCTCCCAACTCCTCCTGGTTCACACAAACCATGATTTAGGGACCGGGTTGCGAAAAAAAACAAGGAAATTTGGCATTCAGGCCACTGCCCTAACGCAAATATTTGCGTGAATTAAAAAAAAAATCATATCAGCATCAAGATCGAGTCTGGGGCTAACCTGCAAATATGAGCTCCGAACTCCTCCTCGTTCCGACAAACCATGATTTATTCCGACAGGGGTGCGGAAATGGTGGGGGTGGGGGGGTGAGGTACACAATTTTCATTTTCCCCCTCCCCCCCAACCCCCCACCGCCTTCAAAAACACCTTTCAGGGATAATAATAATAATAATAATAATAATATAATAATAATAATAGTGCTTCTCTGTCAATGGCTGATGCAAATCTGCACATGCGCCTCCATCGTCTCACCCGTGAGGGGAGTACGAAGAATTGACGATAGGCTCTAATGACACCCCCGCAAGGGCAGTTCCAACACTTCCAGACGGACCGGTATGTTCAATGAAAATACTGGTGGCACCGACGGGAATCGAACTGGCGACAGGGCCCAGATGGTAGAACTTGACCACTGGGCTATCACGGTGTCCATATAATAATAATAATAATAATAATAATAGTGTATCGTGTATCTCCTGCCAATTGCTGAGCCAAAAGGCCATGTGCATCCAGTCCTCCATTCCATAAGGAAAGTCTCCACACCAATCGGTGGAATAAAGGAAGTGACGGCATAGAACATTACTCTAGGAGCTTTATACCAATCAGCCCATGGAAAGGACCGATGGCCTATGTACTCCCTAATAATAATAATAATAATAATAATAATAATAATAGTGCTTCTGTCAATGGCTGATGCATTTCTGCACATGCGCCTCCATCGTCTCACCCGTGAGGGGAGTACGAAGAATTGACGATAAGCTCTAATGACACCCCCGCAAGGGCAGTTCCAACACTTCCAGACGGGCCGGTATGTTCAATGAAAATACTGGTCCAGAAATAGACCGGTATGTTCAATGAAAATACTGGTGGCACCGACGGGAATCGAACTGGCGACAGGGCCCAGATGGTAGAATTGACCACTGGGCTATCACGGTGTCCAATGATAATAATAATAATAATAATAATAATAACAACAACAATAATATCTCTCCTGAACCTTGCATTTTCTTTGGCGCTGGGTACGGTGGTGTACATGAGATAATTGAAGAGAAAGAAAGAAAGAGGAATGAAGGATGAAGGAAGGGAGGAAGAACAAAAGAAAAAAAGAAAGAAAGAAAAAAAAAGAAAAAAAAAGAGAGAAAGGACGGAAGGAAGAAGGAAGGAAGGAAGGAATGAAGGAAGGAAGGAAGGAAGGAAGGATGGAAGGAAGGAAGGAAGGAAGGAAGGAAGGACGCAAAACGGACCTTGCATTTTCCTTTGGCGCTGGGAACGGTGGTGTACATGAGCAGATCGTTGAAGAGAAAAAACCTGCAACGCCAAACATCGTGTGTACATTAAAAACGCTGCAGAGGAACAATCTGCGAACCAAACATTTAGCATGCTCTTCATCTTAATCCATGAAAATATAGCTTGTACCTCCATCCCTCCTTCCCTTTCTCCCTTTCCTTCCGTTCTCTACCTCTGTCTCTCTGTCTTTGTCTCTGTCTCTGTCTCTGTCTCTCTCTCTCTCTCTCTCTCTCTCTCTCTAACAAGCATGTATATATATGTGTGTGCGTATATGTGTGTATTGGTCCGCATGTACCAATACTTCTTCCAGGCGCGAAGATGCAGACCCTTATTATTAAACTAACACACCATATGCATAGCTAGTACGTAGTGTGCAAACATATATATATATATTTATATACATATATGTATATATATATATACATATGTATGTGCATATAGCTTTTGCAAGTATGTGTATATGTATCCGTGCAAGAATGCTCACAGAAACGAGAGAGAGAGAGAGAGCGAGAGAGAGAGAGTGTGTGTGTGTGTGTATGTGTGTGTGTGTGTGTGAGAGAGAGAGAGAGAGAGTGTGTGTGTGTGTGTGTGTGTGTGTGATATATATATATATACATATATATATATATATAAAGAGAGAGAGAGAAAAAAAAAAAAAAAAAAAAAAAAAAAAAAAAAAAAAAAAGAGAGAGAGAGAGAGAGAGAGAGAGGGATATATATATATATATATACATATCTATATACATATATATATATATATACATACATACATATATATACATACATATATATGTATATATATATGTATATATATGTATATATATACATACATACTCGTAGAGTCTGAGTGGCAAGCGGAAGAGATAGAATGGAAGTGGTATCAAAGAGATACAAACAAAAGCGGATTGGAAATGAAGCCTTAAAAAAAGGAAAGAAAAAAATTAGTGGAAAATCCAAAGAGGGAGAAAGAAAAAGGAAAATTGGGGAACTGATACAGTAGAAGAAAAACTAGTATATATACATATATATATATATATACATGCATACATACATACATACGTACATACATACATACATACATACATACATACATACATACATACATGCATACATACATACATACATACATACATACATACATACATACATACATACATACGTATATATATTATATATATATATATATATATATATATATATATATATATATATATATATATATATAGAGAGAGAGAGAGAGAGAGAGAGAGATGTGACCTGTTTCTCAAGAGGACCATCAAGCACGTGCATTCTACATACATACATACATACAGATTAATAATAATAATGATAATAATAATAATAATAATAATAATAATAATAATAATAATAATAATAATAATAATAATAATAATAGTGCTTCTCAGTCAATGGCGAATGCATTTCTGCACATGTGCCTCCATCGTCTCACCCGTGAGGGGAGTACGAAGATTTGACGATAGGCTCTACTGACACACATCGCAAGGCAGCTCCAAGCATTCCAGACAGACCAATACTTTCAAAGAAAATATCCTTTGAAAATACTGGCCCCGACGGGAATCGAACTGGCGACAGGTCCCAGATGGTAGACCTTAACCACTGGGCTATCGCGGTGCCACTAATAATAATAATAATAATAATAATAATAATAGACTTATCAGTCAATTGGCCTTTGATCCTGTCGGACATGTGCCTCCATTGGTAGCACGGGACCGTTCGGTGACGCGGCTCCGCTCCAAAGACTCGACTGGCAGTGCAATGTGCAAATGAGCGTGCTGTGCATGTGCAAGTGGGTGCAAGGAGTGAGAAGAGTTATCTGCCGAGAAGAAGTCCGCGACGCTGCGCTGACCTCCACCTACAACAGATCTAGCCAGACATTCTACCTGACTAGGCCTTCCCCTCCTTCTACCCACCTCCTGAACGACCGTGAGGTCGATCACCTCCTCCTCCTCCTCCGCCCCCTCTGCCTCCCTGGTCTGCGCCTCCAACTCCTCCCACTCCTTCCAGATGGTGGCAACAAACCTTCCTAACTCCTCCTCCACCTCTTCTGGGACAGGGATAAACAAAACGCCGAGCATCGCCGCCATCTTTTCATCCTCCCCCTTCAGCCATTCCTCTTTGAAGAGCCTCATCTCCTCCTCTGCCTCCCGCAGTTCCCTGTGATAAAGCCCTCCTCGATTCAGCATGAGGGGCTGCCGGGCTTGCGCCTCATCGATAAACTTAAACAGTGCCTCACGAGAGCTCGCAAACGTTGGGCAATGCAGCAGGAAGTGACGTAACGACTCGTTAACCTCAGTGCCACACAAGGCGAAACAGCTTGAGCAGTCCGGCGAGCATGAGCCAAATTTGGATCGGTAGAGGCGAAGGCGATTGTTGCAGCTCAACAATCGCCTTCTGATAAGGTTGTGACTTCCCCCCTCCAGCGCCCGCCAACGTGGGAAAGCAGAGCGGGAAGACATCTGGCTAAGCAGCACCCTAAGCCCATCAGAGGGCTTAGCCTGCCGCTCCCAGCCAGCTACTTCCTGCCGGACAGACCATTGCTTTACCACCTCGTTCCAGTTCGCCAGAGCGGCCCGCCAGTCCTTATCATCTACCGTGCCATCTTCGTTCACGACCCGCTTGAGCGCATCCAAGCCATCCCGCAGCCTGTGATCTGCTAAGATCAAATTTTCCGTATCTTCCTTCCATTTGCACCGACCCGTGTTGTAAAGCCTGCGTGTTAGCGCTGTGTTGCCCAGTAACTCGATGCGCCCTAGGAACCGAAGCCGGGCCGCCTTGGCAAGGATGCTAAAACTCGGCGTGCGGCCTAAACCCCTGGTGATGCAGCCGCTTGTGCGCGTACCAACACCCAAGATGACCCGCAGGGGCGCTACCAACGCGCCCTCCAGCTTACTCAGCTTGTTGGCGCCCGGCAGATCCCAAAAAGCCGATGCGTAAAGCAACTTTGCGCCAACCATTTGCTGCCAATTCATCAGCCGAAGACGCGCTGGAACTTCATGGGCAATCCAGAGGGGGTAGCAGGCAGCCGTTCCCGCTACAGTGATTTCCGCCGCCCGCTTCGCTTGCGGTTTATCGGAGAGGGTGTCCGTGAGCAGAACTCCCAGGTATTTGTAGTGGTCGGTGACGTTGAGAACCTTGCCCCGGAACCTCACGCATGGGGGCGACTTTTTTGACTTGGCGTGCCCGTATATCGGCATGACTTCCGTCTTGCCCGGTTTCAGGTTGATTTCAAGCCGATAGTCCTCCACGAATGTCGCCACGACATTTACAATCTGTTGAAGCTCCGTGACACTATGCGCAATTACCGCAACGTCGTCGGCGTAAAGCAGGGTCCGTATGTCTTCGATGCGGTTGAGGTCCTCGATCTCCAACTCTTTCGCGATTCGGACCGTTAGCTCATCCATGAAGACGTTGAACAGCGACGGTGACAACGGCGACCCTTGCTGAACTCCCATCTCTTCCAGCACTTCACCAGTGAGTTCGCCATCGACTAGCACTCGCGATGACGTTCTTCGGTAAAAACGCCGCAGAATGCGATAGAACTTGCCCTGTACCCCCATCTGGGTTAGCCTCTGAAACAACCCGGCCCGCCAAACCGTAGGGAATGCCTTTCTCAGATCCACGAACAAAACGAAAGAACGGAGGCCAGCTTGTTGTCTAAGGCGCAGACGCTCCTTAAGGACAAAAATCTGGTCCCCCGTACTACGTTTTGGCCGGAACCCACCCTGCTCTGGGCGAAGCCTGCCCGGCTGATCGATGAAAGCCGTAAGCCTCGCCGCCATAAGGGACAGATACATCTTACCCAGACAGCTCAGAATCGCGATGTCTCTCCAATTTTCCGGATCGGTTGGGTCGCCTCCTTTTGGGATGTTGACGATAATCGCTTTGCCCCAGTCGCTGGGGGTGTATTCGCACGATTTCAACCAGTTGAAGAAGCGCACCAGAAAGCTCACAATCCGCGTGCCTCCGTACTTGAGCATCTCGTTCTTGATCTTATCCGGTGAGCACGCTTTGTGATTCTGGAGATTTTCCTGGCAGAGCTCCACTTCCTTCTCGGTGTAATCATAGTCCAGCGGGCCCGTCTCAGTCCGGATCTCCTCGGCTTGCGCCATGGCCTCGAATTGGTCGCGCAGGTTGTCGTTATACTGGAAGGTTTCGCGGGCCTTCCGCTCGCTCAATCCGCGCTGCTTCCTCATCAGAACCGACTTCCTCTACACATGCATCCTCCAAAAACTGGTTTTCTTTGGGGACCACCATACGTCGGCGGTATTCTTCCCATTCTTGTAGTTTTTCCCGGAGTGTGCATGCCAGAGTGCCATCGGGCTTCCGAACAGGAGCAGAAGCGTTCGACCGCCGAACCCCGCCCAAACGCTTTGACAGCTTCCAGTACGTGGCCATGGTAGCGCTCCTGAAGTTGGCAGCGGTGTCATTCTGGACCCGCTTCCACGCTTGCTCCTTCTTCTCCTTGCATAACCTTCTGACCGCCTTCCTCGCTTCTTTATATCTTTGCCAGGCCTCTCGGTTGGCCTCATTCCTTCGCCAGAGGCCGTATGCCTCTCTCCGTCGCGCAATCGCTTCCCTAAGACTCTCATCAAACCATGCATTAGTAAACCCTGGCCTAATCAACCGAACTCCCAAGACCTTCACGGCTGCGCCCGTGAAAGCTCGGACCACTAAGCTAGCGACCCTATCTACCTCCTGCTGAAGCTCATCCGGGTCCTCCACTGCTGATAGATCTGGGAGGCCATCTGGCAACAGCCCCGATATACCAGCTGCAAAGGTCTCGTCGTACTTCAACCTAAGCTTAGACAGCTCACTCTCCTTACCCTCAACTACCCTGCCTATCAAGCGCTCTGCCTTGAATGCTTTGTACCTCTTTACCTGCTTTTTGGGGGGTGGCTGTCCCCCCAGACCAGTTCCGCCCACACAGCTTTGTGGTCGGTATCAAGGTCTACCTCGTCGACGCCGAAGCTTGCCTCCTCCGCCAGCTCGGAAGAGACGCAGATGTAATCCAGTAGATGCCTTCGTCCACCTACATTTTCCTGCCTAGACCACCAATATTTGTCCCCCCGTGGTTGCGAAAACCCACTGAGATTGCGCAACCCCGTGGCAACAAGCATCGCAGCCAGCAACTCACCATTCTCACTCCTAACCCCTCTACCCCTCCCATCTATCTCGCCAAAGAGGCCCACCACTCCCTCCTCCCGCGCTATTCTGGCGGGCCCCAGCTTAGCATTAGCATCACCAACCGTAACCACATGACCTTTGGTGGCGAAGTAGGAGACGGCCGCCTGCCACGCCTCATAGGCTGCAATAGATTCCTCTCGTTGATTTTCTTAGGGGAAGTAGCCGTTGCCGACGAACACATCCGACGCCGTCGCGCTCCCAGACGACAGCCTCACCCACAATTGCTGTGGGTGTGGAACAGGCGCCTGTACAATGGTAGCGCACGGTGCCAGATAGTTGGCCACCAACGTCAAGACTCCCCCCAAGAGACGCGAGCCCGCACCAGTTGCAGCCGCTTTGCCGAGGACTGCGAAGCCGTCGACTTGGAGCTTCTCCACCTTCTGCGACGATAGGTTGTGCTCCTGGACTCCGACGATCACCCAGCCTCGCTCCTTGTAGTGCTCCGGCCATTCCCCAAAGCCTGGGCTATCCGCACCCACTTTGCCTTGCCAATTATGTGAGGCCACCCTCAGTGGGAAGCCTTTTACAAATTGGGAAGAACGAAGCTGATGCCGATGCCTGCGCTTCGGTTGAGCCCGCCTGGAGCCCTCCGCCACCCTCCACGGCCCATCCTGCACCCTCCGCCCCAGCTCCTCCAGCTCCCGCATCCCGCCCCACTCCGCCAAGGGAGATTCACCGCTTGAGGCTTCGCCCTGGGGCTCGTCGACTTCCACGTCGAGCACCCAGTAGCCAAATCCCTGCTTGCGAAGCTCCCTCTGCATCTCTACATACTGGGCACCCCCCCGTGCAGCCCGCTGCTTCTCTCTTTCCCGGAAAGTCCTACCCGTCGCAACGTGAACCTTTCCCGTGAAGAACTTACGCTCCCGCAGCAGCCGCACCATCTTCTCCGCCTCCTCACAAGACGCACATTTAATCCGCAAATGTCGCCCACTACCTCTGCCCGCGAATTCCACCTCGACTTCCCCGAGACCGAGAATTCGGAGCTCTCGCGCCATGACCACTGTCTGAGAGACATGCGATAGCCCCCTTACTATGCAACATCTCTTATCCAGCTCATTTCGTACCTTCCTCCGCCACCTCCTCGGTGGCGGTACCGCTTGCCACACGCCGTGACCAGACCTTTCCGGACGTGACTTCTCTTCCGAGGTTGGGGAGGGTGATCGAGATGCAGCAGGATTGCTGGCTCTACGTGATTCAGGTTGCCCGTCAGGTACGCGAGCACTCGACCACCCCACCCCGGCCGAGTAGCCATCGCCACCCGCAGGCGCACTCCCACGGGGAACGTCTAAACCTGAAGGATTACCGCCTTGACCCATAGGGCCAGCACTAGCGGCCGCGCTCTTCGCATAAGAACCTGACATAAGTGGTATGGGACCCCGGCGCCGCATTGATCGAGTTGTAAACTCGATAAATGAGGACCCAGGTGGGGTTATTTAAAGCTCAACCCTTAAAAAGCATACGTGTACGTATGTATAGGAATACACACAAACACTCACCTGCATCCGTAACCAGGCACGAGGCAGACCCGCTGTGCATCATCAAGGTAGGTGTCGTGGCAAACCACCCTGCGTCCGATAAACGCTGCAAGTGAGTCATCTACCGAGAGCACAGAGTGACAGGCCCGTGCACGTGTACCCACCACCCCATAACCCTCCGCCAGAGCAACCCCATGGCATCCGCAGGATGAGCACGAAGAGTGCTGAGAGAGAGGGTGAGCCAGGAGCCCCGCTCCGGTCCGTCGTTACTTTGGTCATTTAGTCGTTTCAAGGCTTGTGGTAAGGTGTAGGGCCTCTCGCCTTCGTACAAACTCCGACCGACAGTAGTTTGGTTGACCATCCTTCGCGGTGACCCTCTGAACACAACCCCCTCCCCCAGTGCCCACCCCTTGTGATTCCAGAGGCCACCCCGAGCCAAGAGCCATGAGTATGATGAGCAACTCACATGAGTTACTCTCAGTAATTGGGACCCGTCTCATAAATCAATGGAACGCTTATCGTGCGCCCCTCATAGGCTCAGCCCGCCCATGTGAAAGCTAGGCCTCGCCCAAAGCAAAGCAAAGCAAAGCAACAAAAAAAAAAAAAAAAAAAAAAAAAAAAAAAAAAAAAAAAAAAAAAAAAAAAAAAAAAAAAAAAAAAAAAAAAAAAAAAAAAAAAAAAAAAGAGAGAGAGAGAGAGAGACAGAGAGAGAGAGAGAGGAGCGAGCGAGAGCGAGGCCGCCGTGGCTCGCCCGCAATCCAGCTGGGTGCACCTCGTCACAACCACTCATCGGCGTGAGCTCATAGCTGTGTGCGACATAGGTACAAGAGCAAGAGGAGAAACAGTGTGCCAGCGTGGATGTGTGGGTGAGGCAGTGCGGTGAGGCAAAGCAGCGATGCCAGTCGAATCCCTGGAGACGGAACCTAGCATCAAAAACATCGTATAAGTCTACCCCAGGCCTCCATCCACCGAGTGGTGAGCTCGATAAAAGAAGACCCGAGTGGGGTTATTTAAAGCTCAACCCTTAAAAAAGCATAAACATGTACGCCGCCAGGAACCCAACAACAATAACATAGCAGCCAGGAACCCAACAACAATAACATAGCAGCCAGGAACCCAACAACAATAACATAGCAGCCAGGAACCCAACAACAATAACATAGCAGCCAGGAACCCAACAACAATAACATAGCAGCCAGGAACCCAACAACAATAACATAGCTTCCGTAACCAGCCTTCAGGAACCCGCCTCAGTTACCCGCCCCCGTAACCAGGTCAGAGACGTGACGTACTATGCATCATTGAGGTGTCGTGGCAAGCCACCCTGCGTCCGATAGAAGCTACAAAAGAGTCATATACCGAGAACACTAAGTGACAGGCCCGGTCACATGCACCCAACACGTCCCGACCCTCCGCCAGAGCATCCCCATGGCATCCGCAAAGTGAGCACGAGGGGTTCTGGGAGAGAGGGTGAGTCAGGAGCCCCGCGTCCAGGCAGTCGCTACTGTGGCAGTTGAGTGATTTCAAGGCTTGTGGAAATGTGTGGAGCCTGTCGCCTTCATTCCCACTCATACCGACAGTAGTTTAGTTAACCAACCTGTCCAGTGACCCACTGAGCCCAACCCCCTCCCTCAGATAACCCCCACCCCCCGCACCCCGAGTGATACCAGAGGCCACCCCGAGCCAAGAGCCGTGAGCGTGGTGAGAGAGCTTCTCTCAGTAAAAGTTTCCGTCTCATGAATCAGTGGAGCACTGATTATGTACCCCTCATAACAAGCTGCCAACGGCCCCAACCCCGCCGTGTGGCGGTGACACCCAACCATGTATTGGTGCCCCCCAAAATAATAATAATAATAATAATAATAATAATAATAATAATAATAATAATAAAAATAAAAATAAAAATAAAAATAAAAATGATAATAATAATAATAATAATAATAATAATAATAATAATAATAATAGTGCTTCTCTGTCAATGGCTGATGCAAATCTGCACATGCGCCTCCATCGTCTCACCCGTGAGGGGAGTACGAAGAATTGACGATAGGCTCTAATGACACCCCCGCAAGGGCAGTTCCAACACTTCCAGACGGACCGGTATGTTCAATGAAAATACTGGTGGCACCGACGGGAATCGAACTGGCGACAGAATAATAATAATAATAATAATAATAATAATAATAATAATAATAGGCTTCCTCAGACTATAGCATCAGATCCAGATCCTGGACATGTGCCTCCATTAATAATAATAATAATAATAATAATAATAATAATAATAATAATAATAATAATAATAATAATAATGATAATAATGATAAGCAGACATATATATAGATGGCTAGATAGATAGCAAGTATACGTACAGATTGATAGATGAACGAACATATGTAGATAGACGAATAGATGGGGATAGATAGATATATGCCTTCTGCTAACATGCATACATGAACAGGTGAATGGATGGATAGACGGATAGATGGATAGATAGATAGATAGATAGATAGATAGATAGGTACCTGTGAGGAGTCACAATGTCCACCACTCCTGTCTTTGATTGCTCCAGCAGAGCTTGAATCTTTGTACAGTGATAGATCGATATATATATTATATATATATATATATATATATATATATATATATATAGAGAGAGAGAGAGAGAGAGAGAGTGCGCTACTCCTGTCTTTGATTGCTCCAGGAGAGCATGAATCTTTGTAGAGACATAGATCGATATATATATATATATATATATATATATATAGACAGAGAGAGAGAGAGAGAGAGAGAGAGAGAGAGAGAGAGAGTGCGCTACTCCTGTCTTTGATTGCTCCAGGAGAGCTTGAATCTTTGTAGAGAGATAGATCGATACATATATATATATATATATATATATATATATATATATATATCGATCTATCTCTCTACAAACAGGAGAGCTTGAATCTTTGTAGAGAGAAAGATCGATATATATATATATAATATATCGATCTTTCTCTCTACAAAGATTCAAGCTCTCCTGGAGCAATCAAAGACAGGAGTAGCGCACTCTCTCTCTCTCTCTCTCTCTCTCTATATATATATATATATAAATTATATATATATATATATATATATATATATATATATATATAGAGAGAGAGAGAGAGAGTGCGCCACTCCTGTCTTTGATTGCTGCAGGAGAGATTGAATCTTTGTACAGAGATAGATCGATATATAAATATATATATATATATATATAGGGAGAGAGAGAGAGAGAGAGAGAGAGAGAGAGAGAGTGCGCCACTCCTGTAGAGCTTGAATCTTTGTACAGAGATAGATCGATATACATATATATATTTTATACATATATATATATATATATATATATATATATATATATATATATATATATATATATATAGAGAGAGAGAGAGAGAGAGAGAGAGCGCCACTCCTGTCTTTGATTGCCCCTGCAGAGATTGAATCTTTGTACAGAGATAGATCGATATATATATATATATATATATATATATACAGAGAGAGAGAGAGCGCCACTCCTGTCTTTGATTGCCCCAGCAGAGATTGAATCTTTGGAGAGAGAGAGAGAGAGAGAGAGAGAGAGAGAGAGAGAGAG
>WBZZ01003618.1:0-64022 GCA_019918135.1 Paulinella micropora
TCGCGCTCCTACAACCGCAGCGCCTGCAGTGGCTAGCACTCTCCTGGGTCACGGACGAGAGACTGCAGCACTTGAGAGGCCTGTCTTCTCTGCGGGAGCTACGCCTCGCTTGTTTCCAGCTCATTGGGAATCAAGCGCTACGCCGATGCCTAGGCTGCAGAGACTTGACCTCAGCTCATGTGTGACAGCCTCACCCACGATACACTTTTGCAGGGGTTGGACTCGCTACGAGAGCTGGACCTTAGTCACTGTACCAGCCTGCACACGCTAGAAAACCTACCACCACTGTCAAACCTGGAAACACTTATCCTGGACAACTGTACGGCGCTCCCAGGCGATTCACTGCGACACTTAGCTGGGCTGAACGGGCTGCGGACACTGAACCTTAGCTTCTGTACGCAGTTCGAGGATGGTTCACTGCAATACCTGGCGGTCTGGGCAGCCTGAGGAACTCGCCTCGCTTTTGTACGCGCTCACGGACGCTGCGCTGCGCCACTGCCGGGTCTGCACAGCCTGCAGACACTGGACCTCAAACAGTGTACGCAGCTCACGGACGCCGCGCTGCGGCACTGCTGGGATCTGCCCCGACTGCGGGAACTCCGGGGCTGTAGCCGGTTCAGTGACGCAGCTGTACAGCAGCTACATGGCTGGCGGCGCGATCACAACCTACCCATACTCCGCGTGGTGCCTGGTTACTAAGAGGTGCCCGGTCGGCCCAAATTAACAAGAAGCAAGCTAAAGAGAAACGCTGGTTGGTATTTCTGCCAACCAGGGAGAACAGGCAGTGAGCTGGCGGTACGGGGCCGGCAGGTGCTGAGCGGTGGCCGGCACGTAGGCAGGACAATTCTGGCTCCGGGGGCGCGCGGCGCACCGCGGGCGGGGCAGAGAAAGCGGCTTACAATAAACACCGGTTTCGATACAAGCGATGGTGAGTGGAGTGCTACGACCGGGACAGCTGCCGTATGGTACCGCCACCCCCAGCAGGTGGTCTGGCCCAGACGGGGCTCGTCCCGCCGGCCGGTCGCGGCCGGGGGGGGGCGCCGGGCCAGGGGGGACGCACTCTCTGCGGAGGAACGTGCGCTCTTGGCTTTTAATAATTACACGAACGCGGCCGTGCCCCTACGGCCGGGGTGGGGAAACAGCCGAGGGGGGGGGCCTATAGTTTAGTTCAGCCGGCGGGACTTGAGGGGGCGTTCGAGGCGGCCCAGCGAGAGCCACTGCTGCTGCTGTTGCTGGGGGGCCGGTTCGGGCGCAAAGTACTTGTCCAGGGCTCGCTGGCTTGGTACACCTCGGGTACGGGGGTGCTCGGCCGCGCCACGGGCGTCGGGGGCGCGGGGGCGGCCTTGCGGGCCAGCACGTCGGGGCGCGCCAGGGGTGTGCCGGCCGCCGCGCGCGCGGCGGTGGGCAGCCGCAGCACGGCGGCGGCGTGCTCCTGCACCGTCTGCAGCTGGGCCTTGAGTGGTTGGGGCGCCGCGGGGACGGCGTCCTCGGCGGCGGAGCGGATCACGAGGCGGTAGTCGCTCTCCCAGTTCCCGGGCGCCAGGCGCCGCCCGGACGCGGCGGCCGCCGTCGCGGCCGTGAGGTAGCCACGGTCGCAGCACGCCCGCAGCAGGTCCGCCAGCTCGTCCGACACCTGGCCGCGCGACCCGTCGCCGAGCAGACGATCGAGGTCTTCGCTCATGTGGCGCTGCTGCGCCGCGCTGTTGAACACGCCCAGGTAGCGCAGCAGGGCCTCCTTCAGCCCCTGCGACTTGCTGGCCCGGAAGTGCTCGTTCTGGGCCTGCAGGTGCTGGTTTTCTTCGTACAAAGTGTCCACCAGCTCCTGCATGGTCGCGCACACCTCGCGCTGCACGGCGGGGTCCGCGATCTTCTGGATGCTGCGCGAGGCCTTCTGCACGATCTCGCCGACCACGACGCCCGCCGCCGGCGTAGTCGTCGCGGCCGGCCGCGGCGCTGCCTCGTCGGCCGCCGGCGCCGGGGGAGCCGCGGCGGCGCCCTCGGCCGTCGTCGTCGTCGGCGCCGGCGTCGGGGCGGCCGCGCTAGGGTGCTCCGGGGGCGCCTCCGCACCGGTGTGTCCGTCGGCCGCGGGCGGCGCCGCCGCCGGCGGCGCCGCCACTCGGCCGCCGAGGCGCGCACGCCTAGCAGGGTAGGCGCCTGTACATGGTGTGCTGCTGGCTGGGAGTACATGGCACGTACGTGGCTCGCTCGGCCCAACCGGAGGTGTGTGGTTTGTTGCCACAGACGCAGAAATGCCGCGCGAGGTATCCCGCGCCACACCGCCCCGGGGTTCCGGGGGCCGGGTAAGCGACGGGAAGGGAGAGGAGGGGCCGGCGGCTGGCCCGCGCCAGCGTGGCGGCCCGCGCCGGGGGAAGGGAGAGGGAAGCGGCCCCCGCGCCCCCCCGCCCCCCGCCCGCCCTGGGCCGGAAGTAGGGCAGGGCGCTCAGGTCCGCGACCTGGTGGGGCAGCAGGACGCGGCTGCTGTTGGTCGGGCCGGGGTTGCGGTAGCAGCGCTCGGGCCACAGGAAGCGCCAGCCCAGCAGGTACGTCCCGGGGCGTGCCCCCTGCGCACAGTAAGAATTCTCCAGCACGGCCGCCTGGTGGTTCAGCGAGTCCCGCAGGTGCTGGATGCTCGCGCCCTTGGGTCCCCCCGGGTCCCGCAGGCGGTACGCGCTCGCGAGTCCCTCCACGTTCTGGTGCAGCGCGCTGTACATGTGCAGGCTGTGGGTGGCCGGGTCGAAGCGCGTGGCGGCCACGTACCCCCAGCTCTGCCGGAAATCACCCGCGCCGCGGACGGGGTCGTAGTCGTCGGCGTTGTCCCAGTGCTCGATAAAGCACGGCCGGCCCACCATGGGCACGGCTAGCAGCGCCAGTTCGTCCCGGCTGAGCTGCTCCATGTAGTGCTGCCGGGCCTCGGCCGGCAGCGCGGGGTCATAGCGCTTGCGCTCTAGGTCGTCGTGCGCTAGCGCGCTCTCGTACAGGCAGTGCTCCACCACCTCCACCGCGCGGTCGGCCTCGGCGGCCGGCACCGCGGGCGGCTCGGGACCGTAGAACACGCACCGGGCCGGGTCGGCCTGGACGCCCTCCACCCCCCGGCGCCGGGCGCCGGCAGCTTGGCCCGCAAAAAGTCCTCGAGCCTAGCCGCCTCGTCTGCCGCGCGGTTCATGCCACGCCGCCACTTCTTGTGGGGGGGGGGGGGGGTACCCCCCCTTTCTCCCCCCAGGGGGAGGCACAGGGGGGCACAGGGGGGGAGCACAGGGGGGCACCCCCTGCCCCCCCCGGGGGAGGCCCCCCTGCCCTCCCTGTCCTCCCTTCCTTCCCTCTCCTCGCGCGTGCCCGCAGCCCCCTCCCCTCCCCGCTCCCCCGCGCGTGCCCCCAGCCCCCCTCCCCTCCCCCGCCCTACCCGGCGCGCGGCGGGCCGCCGCTGGCGGGCCTGGGGCGGCGGCGCGGGGGCTGGAGCGCCACAAACGCGCCAGCCAACAGCCAATCAAGGCCCACCGTCACAGCATGACACGTACCAAGCGCACCGTCGGCCCCGGGGAGACCGAGGGCGTGCGACGGCGGAAGAAACACCGGGAGCACTCCAGCCCCGGCAAGAAAAGACACACGTCCGAGTCTGGCGGCAAGGCCAGCTCGCGCCAGGGGCATGATAAGGCCGGCAGCAGCACCAAGCAGAAGAAGAAGAAGCAGAAGCAGAAGACCAAGCGACGTGACTCACCGCGGGCCCGCAGCCGCTCCGCCCCGCCCCCGGAAAAAGACAGCCCGAAAGAAGAGCGCCGGCGCGGTGCCAAGCGCACGGTGCGCGCCAAGCAGGCCAGAATCTTCCGGCGCAAGTTTGCGCGGGAACTCCGGCTGAGCCACCTGAAGCCGGCGCTGTGCAAAGCTACGTTCTACCGCCGGGTCATGCAGTGCATCCTGAGCCAGCAGACCAATGTCAGCATCGTCCAGGGCTTGGCCATGAAGGGCATTCTAGTGGCCTGCCAGCAGATTGTGCAAGACGTCTTTGACCATGGCAAGCGCATCATGGAGGTGCAGGGCAAAGAAACCCTGATGGACAAACACTGGCAGCACGCGGTGTTCGAACGGCGGCTAGTGCAGTCCCGCCGCCGCATCGCGTAGGCCGCGCGAGCCCCAGGGCAGCCGGGATAGGGAGTAGGAAGTGGAGGGAAACGCACAGGGGGTCCGGGGTCCGTACAAGTTATTAAAAAAAAGGACGCTACTGGTTTTTCTGTGCCAGCCCGGAGGAGGGCATGACCCCCCGGCCGGTCCGGGTCAAAAAGAGGGGGCAGCTACTTATTCTCCCCCTGGTGTTGGCCGGCCGGAGCGGGCTGACCGCGCGGCTGCCCATCATTGGGAAGATCGCCGGGAGGGAGGAAAGGGGCCGGTTCCTATGCCTGGCCAACCAGGATTTCGGAGAAAAAACTCGTTCCCCGTCGCCCACCAGCCTTCGCTCAGCAGATTCCAGCAAGCCGAGGCCCGTGTCTGTCTGTCCTGTTGCAAAAGTGAACGTTTCTTTAAGTAGGTCAACAATCAAACTGCGGCAGCCTTAGGCTCTCTCTCTCTCTCTCTCTCCCTCTCTCTTTCTCTCTCTCTCTGGGGGGGGGGCCGGGATCCGCGGCCGGCGCAGGCCAGCGGGCCGAGGCCCCGGAGGAGAAACCGGCCTGTCCAGTGGCCCCGATTTCTTTCTACCAAGTCCGCAGCCCAAGCTGTGACAGCCCGTGGTTCTGCCTGACTCGCTCAGAGCTGCTGGCAGGGGGGGGGGAACCCGAGGAAAGGAAAGCTGCCGGGCTCCTCGGCCGCCTAGCCCTGCCCGGCGGTAGCTCTCCATTTCCCCGGGCCTACCCGGCAGGTCCTGGCCTGCTGGCGGGCCCTGCGCCTAGGCGCCGTTCGTCTTCCGCCGTTTCGACGGGTGGAGGTGCACGACCTGCCGCTGGGGGCATATCTCTCGCAGTTCTTGCAAGCTAAGCAGCCGACGATCTTGGTTCACTAGCCGCGGGCAGCCTTCGATCCTGATGTGAGCATTCGGGACCCGCCCTGCCGGAACGGTTAGTGTGTCTAGTACCGGGCAGCTAGCCAACGTCAGCTGAAATCCTTGGCATTGGCCTAAGCGAGCGGGCAGCACCAGCTCTGTCAGGACAGCGCAGTCTCCTATGGACAGCGTCAACCTCTTCACTTGGGCTAGGTTGGCGGGCAGCACGAGCTCAGTCAGAGCAGCACAGTCTCTTATGGACATCGTCAACTTCTCTACTTGGGCTAAGCCGGCTGGCAACACGAGCTTAGCCAAAGCGGAGCAGCCCGTGATCGCCAGCTCCAGTTCCGTCACGCCAAGCATGGCTGCTGGCACTGCGAGCTCCTTCAGAGCGGGGCAGCCCGTGATCGCCAGCTCCAGTCCCGTCACGCTGGGCAGGAACGTTGGTAACACGAGCGCTCGCAGAAGTTTGCAGTCTTGTACCCGGAGCGTGAGCTCCTGGCACACTTGTAGCTCGACGGGCAGCCCGAGCTTGGTCAGATCTGGGCAGCCCGTGATCGCCAGCTCCAACTCCGCCACGTTGCGCAGGACCTCTGGTAACACGAGCGCTGGCAGAAGTTTGCAGTCTTGTACCCGGAGCGTGAGCTCCTGGCACACTTGTAGCTCGACGGGCAGCCCGAGCTTGGTCAGAGCGGGGCAGCCCGTGATCGCCAGCTCCAACTCCACCACGTTGCGCAGGACCTCTGGTAACACGAGCGCTGGCAGAAGTTGGCAGTCTTGTACCCGGAGCGTGAGCTCCTGGCACACTGGTAGCTTGGCGGGCAGCACGAGCCGGGCCAGAGCAGGGCAGGCGGAGATCGTCAGCCCCCACTCCGTCACGTTGGGCAGAGCCGTTGGTAACACGAGCGTTGGCAGAAGTCGGCAGTCCTGCACCGTCAGCGTACAGGCCGTGTAGTTCGGCCACCCGCTCGAGGGGAGCTCGAGCTTCTGCAGCGAGGGGCATTCCTCGACCGTCACGCATGCACGGGAACCCAGTCTTACCTCTTCCGCTTCATCCCGCACCCGCAGCCTCTTTATCAGCGGCAGTCGCAGGGCCTTGAGCTGGTCGCAGCGCTTGGCGGTCACAGTGAACGCACCCCATACCTGGGCCAGCGCGGAGAAGTCACAGGTCCGCAGCTGGGGGCACTCCAACTCTACCTGGACCGGCCCCTCTACAGTCCTGAGCTTAGGCAGCGACAGCTCTTGGAATGCTGGGCAGTCCTTGACGCACACCGACAGTTCACAGCCTACTTGCGCTAACAGAGGCAAAGTAAACTTCTCTAGGTCGGGACAGCGTTCGAAGCTGACGCGGCTCCTAGACTCGCCTCGCCCCCGCACCAGCCGCAGCTCCGGTAGCGTAAACTCCTGTAGGTTCTCACATTCCCCGAATTCTAGCCAGAGCTCTTGATCCACTAGGCGCAGCAAGGGCAAGCTTACCTGCGTAACGCTGGAGCCCTGTACTTTGAGCACGCAGCCCCCGCCCCGTACTTCGCTGAGCAGCAGCAGGTCTAGGTTTTTGAACTCAGGGCAGTTCTCGAGGGACACATACAGGGACCCCCCGGAAGCGCGCGCGTCGTCTTCCTCCGCCGGGCCTCCTCGGTAAGAGCTGCCAACCTCTTTCTTCCCGATGGTACTCAGCAGGGGCAAACTGCAGTTATGCAGCGTGGTACAGTCCTCGAAATGTAGCCTCAGGCCACGCTCCTTTCCCCGGCCCTGGCCCGCGGCCGGTCGGTGCGCGAGCCGTTGTAACAGGGGCAGAGTAAAAGCCGTGAGCCGGCAGGCACAAAAGTCCAGGCCCAGCAGGTAGCCCACCGATGCCAATCTAGGCAAGGTAGCTTCTTCCAGGATGTCGCACCCGTGGAACCCGAACTCGGCCTCTTCGTATACCCTGCCCAACTTTGGTAGTGCGAAGCCGGACAGGCGTGGACAGCTACGGAGTTCCACGTCGAGGTTTCCGGCCACGGCGGCCAGCTCGGGCGCGTGGAACAGCTCGAAGCTTTGCAACGGCGGGGCGGCGGGCGCTGCTGGGCGGGGAGAAGAATAGCCAGGGGGAGGCTTGGTAGGGAGAAGTTGTACGTGCAGGCCCCCGGCTTGCTCCAGCCGTGGTAACAAAAGCTCGCTCAGGGTCGTACACGCGTACAGTCGCAGCGTGAGGACTCCCTCCGTGGTGCGGAGCTCCGGCCAACTCAGGATAGTCAGCTGGGGGCACCGGTTCGCCTCCCAGTGCAGATCCCCGTTCCCTGGCTTGACTTGCAACGCAGCGGCACAGCTGCCGCGAAGGCCCACTCGGACCGGCTGCGGGCTGTCGCCGCTGCGCAAGGAGGTGTCGATGGTGGCGAGGGCCGGGCAGTCCTTGAAGAGTAGCGCTGGCTGCGAGGAGGGGCGCCGTGCGTGCCGCTGCGCTTGCTGCGTAAAGACAAACCGTTGCAGTAGCGGCAGGCCGGACAGGGTGAACTCAGGGAGGATTTTCCCTGGCTCGGGCAGGACGGTTTGGGTAAACTCGAGCGCTGTGACCTGGTCCAGGAACGGCTGGGCGCCGGCGCCTGTCCTGGCGAGCTTCAGGTACGTGCATTCTTCTACGGCCAGGTGATGCAGGCACAGCCGCCGGACGGGAAAAGCCTGGGGTCCCGCGAAGGGGAAGTACCCCGCGTTCCGGCTGGTGAGCTCGGCCAGCTTTTGGTCACGGCCCGCGGGGTAGCTTTCGCCCCGGGAGATGACCAGTTCGACCGGTTCGGGGAGCACAGAACTGCCGTCCCCGGCGCGGGCCCCGAGCCCAAGCCTAGCCGCGACGCCGAGCGAGTGCCAGTAGCTTTCCCTGCGCAGGTCCACGTCGAGGGTAGAGCGAGTAGCGGCCGTGCGCGCAACGGGGTGGACTGTGCCCACCGGAGGAATTAGCAGAGGAGCAAACGCCAATATGTCAGGCCTGCTTTTGGCCAACGCGTCGCCGGCCCTTCGCCACGCGACTTGTCCACCCCGCAGGGCCCGGTAGTTGTTGCTAGCCCAGCCTTGGATTTCCGTCAGGCAGACATCCGGCTGGGCGCCGAATTCGGTCAAGAGCGGTGCTAACTGTAGGTTATTTCTGCCGGCAACAGGCAGCCGCAGACTGCGCAGATGCAGATAGTTCAGCAAGGCGCTTCGTTCTCTAGCGGCTGTGCGCTGGGTGGGCAACAACAGCTGGCACACCCTGAGGCCGCGGGCGCTGTCCTGGGTGGTTAGGAATCCTAGGAGGTTGGTGTTGGCGGAGACCAGGGCCTCCGTCGAGACCGAAGGCCGGTCGCAGATGGCGCAATTTTTCTCCCGTGCTTGGCTGGGGCCGGCCCTTTTCTTTTCTTCGACCATGTTGCATCTTGGGAAATAAACCGCTGCGCGAGCCCCCGCCGCCGGCGCGCTCTCTTCTGCTCTTGCTCTCTCCCCCCCCTTCCTCTCCTTTCGCGCCCAGGGGGGGGGGAGGGGAGGGGACGGCACGGGCCGGGCGCATGCGCGCGGGCCGCCACCGGCGCCCGCCCGCGGGCACGGAGGGGGGGGGGGAGAGGCTGGCGCGCGAGCCCCCGCCGCCGGCGCCCGCCGGCGCCCGCCCGTGGGGCACGGAGGGGGGGGGAGAGGCTGGCGCGCGAGCCCCCCCCCCGCACGTGCGCGGCGCGCGCTCTTTTCTGGGAGGAAGGGAGCGCGTCCGCTTCACTTTCCGCCCGGCGTAGAACGTAAAACATGCTGCAGCTGGACCAAGAGGACGATTATCCTCTGCTAGACTTCCTCCCGCCGCTGGTGATGAGTGGCTCCCCCTGCGCCCACCCCTCCTCACCACCAGCGGGCTCTCCCACCCTGCCCCAACCACTACCTGACCCACAAGACTGGCATCTCGCTAGCCCGGGTAGCCTGTTGGCCGACAGCAGCGGACAGTGCGCCGCTTCTGACATCCCCGAGCGTGGCGCTGTACCTGGGCCACCGGACGGCGTGCCATGGGCCCAGGGCGACCCCTTGGGCGACCCCTTGGGCGACCCCTCGGGCGACCCCCCGGGCGGCGGGAAGGCCGTGCTGGAGGTAGCGGCGCTGCAAAAACTCTGGGCCGAGTGCGAGCAGGAGGGGGCCTTGCTCGCGGGCCTGTTCGACCGCCTGGTCGCCCGAAGAGGTAGCCGCACCCCGGTGCTCAGGCCGACGACCAGGCCGGCGCAGGGCCTGTGGTCCTTTGGTGGTGATTACAACGTGGCGGTCCTGCCCGGCCCGGACGACGACGGCAGGGGGACAGGCAGAAGCTGGGGCGGGGCTCTGGCCGGGGCCGCCCCTAGCGCTACCGCCCGGTTCGGGGCGCACACGCGCACTCAGGCGCGGGACTTCGCCGGCCCCAAGGCCAGGAAGACGGAGCCCGCACAGGACGCCGCGTCGCGGGCAGAACGACCCCCCGCGGACCAGCGCAGGCACGATCGCCCCGACAAGGAAAAGATGTGCCGGGACGAACGCAACGGCTACTTGCGGGAGCTGAAGGACCTGCTGAGCCTGCCCGAGAATACACAAGCTAACACGGTGTTGGCGGAAACCGTGTACAAGGTGCGCGAAGTCGTGACCACTAGTATCTCCCGCGAGCTAGAGTGTCCGCTGCCCTTCCGTCGCGCCCGGGGGCTCGGTAAGAACAAGAACGAGAATGAGCGGCGCAGGGAGCTGGCGCTCATGTGCCGCGAGATGACTGCGCGCCTGGGCCTGGGCAAGAGCACGTACAACCAGGTTATAGCGCGCGCACTGGACGTACTGAAGAGCACGGTGGGCTATGGCCCGGGCGCTCAGGACTTGGAAATCTCCCGCCTCGTCCATCAGCCCTCCTTTCTGTAAAGCGGCGGCCGTGGCCGGCCGCCGCCTCTCTATTAAAAGCTCAGGCACCGGTCCAGGGCATAGCACCCGGCGAGGTTGGAAGCCGGCCGGGAGCGGGCTAGCTAGCGCCGGCGGTACGGAGGGGGAAGCACTTTTCGTTCCGGTCCGGGTGGTGACTAGGGAGGGGCTGCCCCCGGTGAACTCGTGGCCGGCCGCGCTAGGACGCCAGGCCACGTCCGCCGGCGCCCAGAGGACCGCAGCTAGACTTTTTAATGGGCTGCTCAGGCATACCCCGGCCGGCGAAACTAAGCCTGCTCGCTGTCACTGTCTGCCGCGCGGGGCGGCGGTCATTCGTAGAAACTGCACAAGGGGCCGCGGTCCGGCCGTGTCTGGCGCGGGCACTGCCGCCGGCGTGCCCCGGGCGCCTGGCAGGGGGGGCCAGTAGGCCGGCGGGGGGGGGGGGGCGGCGGCGCCTGGCAGTCTGGGGGCGGCGGGGGGGCCGAGTCCGCCTGCGTGACGGCCGCCGGGTCGAACGCGTAGTTGACAAAAGCCCCGTCGTCCTCCTCCCGCGGCTGTCCCCGGGGCGACGGCGCCGGGGTCCGGCCCAGGGCGCACACCGGCCCGGCCTCGTCGTCCGAGGCGCCGAGCACATAGACGGGCGAGTCCAGGGGCACCTCTTCTGCCGGGCCCAGGGTGCAGGCAGTAGGTGGGGGGGCCAGCGGGGGGGCCAGCAGGCCTTGGTCGGGCTGGCGGCGGCGGCCGCCGGGGGAGGAGGAGCGGCGGACACGCCCGCCGGGGAAGAGAGCGGCGGCGGCGGCGGCGCGCCGGGGGAGGAGCGGCGGCGGCGGCCGCCGGGGAAGAGGAGCGGCGGCGGCCGCACCCTCCGAGGGGGGCGGCCCCCCGGCGTCGGGCCGCGAGGCGGGTGGAGCTGGGCTGCGGTGGCGGCGGCGGCGGGGCGAGCGCTGCCCGGAACTGGGCGAGGGGGAGCGTACGCGCCGGACCCCGGGGGGCCGGCGTTCGCGGGAGCGGCGCGGCCGAGGCTCCGCTGGCGGGCTGCGGCTGCGCGGCCGCCCCTCGGCCGAGCTGCGACTGCGCGGGCGGAGCGCCCTGCCAGCTTCCTCCTCGGCCTCGCGGGGGGGGCGGGCAGTGTCCACCGCGCGGGGGGAGAGCCCGCCCAACCCCCAGGCGAGGTTCGTGCACGCGAGTGCGTACACCTCGGACGACCCCGTGGGTCCGGGGGCGGGGAAGAACGGGCACAGGTACACGGGCCCCGCGGGGGGCGCGGCCCCGCGCGCGATCAGCGCCAGCCGGCCGCCGCGACCGCGCACCCCGGCGCCCAGCGCCGGGCACAGGCGGCGCAGGCAGTAGTCCAGGAGGGGCAGGTCGGTGTCCGGCGTAAAGCGGTGGCAGTTGCTGAGCTCGACGCGGCAGCGCGACGCGCGCAGCAGCCTGGCCGTCCCGTTCCAGAACTCTGCGCTGCACCCCGGGTCGTACAGCGCCCGGGCCGGCAGCAGGCGCGCCAGGGACCGCCCCGCCCGGCCGTACTCTGCCGCCGGCTCGGCCTGGCCGGCGGGCGGCGGCACCCAGCGCTGCCCCAGGGCGTCGATCAGCACGTCCAGCAGCCCGGCGGGGCCCCGCACAGCCACGCCAGCAGCAGCGCGTCCGCCGCCTCGCCGGCGCTGCCCCCCGCCCGGGCCAGGGCCTCGGGCCCGGCCGCACCCTCGGCCACGGCGCACGCCAGCTGCCAGAGGACCAGCACCAGCTCGCTGCGCGGCGCAAAGTCACGCCACGCCAGCTCGGCCAGCCAGGGCGAGCCCCGGCCGCCGGCCGCCGCGTACGGGATGCGCCAGGGCACCTCCAGCTGCCGGTCGGTGCCGCCCCCCCGCAGCCGGCACAAGGAGCGCTGGCCCCCCGGCAGCGGGCCGGCCGGCCGGCCGGCCCAGCCCCCGGGCTCCGCCAGGCGCAGCACTAGCTCGGCGCGGTCGCGGTCCGCCGACACGACCGACAGGGAGCCCCGTTCCAGGCCCCACACCGTCTGCACCCCGCGCTCGCGCCAGCGGGCCCGCAGCGCTCGCCACAGCTCGCACCAGAAGTACGCCAGCGGCCGGGCGTCGCCGGACTCGGGGTCCAGCAGGCCCGTCGCCCGGCCGCGG
This sequence comes from Paulinella micropora, assembly GCA_019918135.1. Lineage (NCBI taxonomy): Eukaryota > Cercozoa > Imbricatea > Euglyphida > Paulinellidae > Paulinella > Paulinella micropora. The sequence goes on from WBZZ01003618.1 coordinate 11,959, forward strand.
CCGGCCAGGGCCAACAGGACCTCCCCCCCCCAGGCCAGGCAGCCGCGCCCGAGCACGGCGGGGGGCGAACGCGCGCAGGCCCGCGCCCAGCTCCGGGCGTCCTCCAGGCACGCCGGCGGCGGCAGCCCCAGCCGGGGCGCTTGTTCCCGCAGCCACCCCGCGCCCGGGCCGCCGCGCAGCAGCGCCCACGACGAGCCGACCGGGTCTTGCAGCAGCGCCAACGGAGCGCCGCGCACCAGCTCCGCGTAGCGCCTGCCCTCGCTATAACGCAGCCGGGCGGCCCGGCCCGGCGGCGACGACGGGGAGGACGAGGACGAGGACGAAGAGGATGAAGAGGACGGCCGCGAGGACGACGAGGATGAAGAGGATGAAGAGGACGGCCGCGAGGACGACGAGGACGAGGATGAAGAGGACTGCCGCGAGGACGAGGACGACGAGGACGAGGACGGCTGCAAGGGCGGGGACGGCCGCGAGGACGAGGACGAGGACGGCTGCAAGGGCGGGACGGACGAGGACGGCTGCAAGGGCGGGGACGGCCCGAGGACGAGGACGGCGGCGGCGGGGGCCCCCAGTCCGGCGGCGGCGGGCCGAGCCCGGCCCACGCGTCCACCACCGAGGGCCGCAGCGCGGACCCCGTCGTGAGGGGCGGGCCGTGCGTGCCGCTCGCTTCCGACAGCGCACGCCGCTCCTCGGGCCCGGTCGACGCGGGCAGCACAAAGAGGCACGTGCCCAGGCGCCGCCGCCAGTACTCGGACCCCGGCCCCCTAAACAGCGGCGCCAGCGACGCCGCCACGCCGCGGCGCGCGGCGGGCTCGTCCGGGAACGACACGACCAGCCACGGCAGCAGCTGCGGGTCCGCGTCCAGGGCCGTCCGCAGCGCGTCCCACGGTTCCGCGCCGCCCGGCGGCCAGGCCACCCACAGGCCGGACGGCGCGGACCCGGGGGCCAGCAATCGCAAGAGGTTCGCGGGGGAGCCCCACGCCATCCGGGCGCCCCAGGCCGCGCACCACTGCCGCACGTAGGCCGGGGGCGGGCCGCCCAGGGACAGATAGCAGGGCCGAACGCCGCCGCTCCCCCGGGCGGCCGGCCGCGCGCGCCCGTGAGCAGGGCCCAGACCACGAGCAGCCGCGCGCGCTCGTCTTCGTCGGCGGCCAGGGCCCACACGGGGCCCAGCTGGTGCTGCAGCAGCGCAAACAACACGCCCCGCACCCGCGGCACCCGCAGCTGGCACCAGGACTGGCCGCCGAGCCCCGCCGCCACGTCCCGCACGTGCCGCTCCAATTGCGCGCAGCCCGGCAGCGACACGGGCCAGGCCGCGCCGAGCGCCGGCCGCCCCGGGTCCAGCGCGGCCCTAAAGTCCTGCACGGGGGGGCCGCCCAGCCGCTCGGCGCGGCCCGGCTCCGCCGGCCGGCCCTGCAGCCACTGGCTCACGTGCTGGTCGTGCGGGTCGAACACCCAGCCCCCGGGCGGCGTGTCCTGCCGCCGCAGCCACCGCAGCGCCGCCGCCACGCTCGCGTCCTGGAACGAGGCGTCGCCGCGCTGCACCAGGCACCACGGGCCCAGCGCCGCGTTGTCCGCCGTCGCCACCCACGCGTCCGGGTAGCGCAGTGGCAGGGTGGCCTGCGCGGGCGCGGCCGGCCCCGGCCGCGCCCAGTAGCAGCGCTGGCCCTCCTCCACGACCCAGCGCCACACCTCGTGCGTGTCCCCCGTGACCAGGGCCGCCACTACCTGCAGGCCGGGGGCGGTGCGCTGGCCGCTGGGCCTCGTCTGGCTCAGCACGTGCCGCAGGACCTGCCAGCCCAGGCAGACGGCCGCGGGGTCAGGATTCAGGTCCGCCGTCAGGCACTGGCGCTGGAGGTAGGCCGCGCTCAACCCCACGCGCAGGCGGGCCTCTTGCGCCGGGGTAGTTACCTCCGCCGAGCTGTGCTGTGGCTGGGCGCTCAGCAGCAGCCTGACGTAGCTCACCGCCTCCTTACCCAGCCCGACGTCCAGCAGCCGGTCGGCCACGTGCTGGTTCTGCAGGAACAGCGCAAAGCGTGACCAGGCGTGGTCGATCGTGCTCGCACAGCCGCGCTGTTCCGGGGGAGTCGGGCCTAGCAGCGCCTGCACGGCGCTCACAAACCAGGCCGGGTACGGCCAGGCCGGCGCGGCGACCGGCCCGGCGGGCGGGCCCGATGAGGGCGGGCCCGACGGGGGCGGCGCTGCGCTCCTGGCTAGCAGAGTACGCGTCATGGTTCTTTCTGGAGCCGACGGGGCCCGCGCACCGGCCACGCCCGCCCCCCCCCCGGGCTGGCAGGGGACGCCCCTGCGCGGCGCGCTGCCCCCCCCGGGGGCGGGGCGGGGCCCGGTGGGGGGACCGCGCGCGTGGACGCGGCCGGTGGCCTCCCGGGGGGGGGCGTGCTTCTCCCCCCCCCCGCCCGCTCCCCTCACGCCCCCCCCCGGGCCGCCTGCATGCCGGCGGCCGGAGGGACGCTGTCTCCCACACCCCTCCCCCCCCCCGCACTTGCTAAACCACCACGCCCTGGCCCTCGATGCACTTCGGCCCCGCCCGCCAGCCGTGGCGCCCGTGGCCCCTCCTCCTCCTGCTGTGCGGGTGGCTGCGGGCCGCCGGCGCCGGGTGCCCGTACCCGCTCCAGTGCCCGACCCAAGAGGAGGCGTGCCCCTCGGTCGTGTGCCCCGGCGGCGCCACGATCCTCGAGCTGACGACGGCGGCCCCGCAGGACACGTTCGTGTGGCCCCTGTGGCCGCCCGCCGCCCGACGGCGCGCCGCCGTCGGCAGGCCCAGGCCCTGTCCCGACGTCGTTCACGGTCGACTGGGGGGACGGCTCGCCCCCCACGCCGTGCCTGGACGCAGGCGCCGCGCCCTGCGCGCACACGTACGCTGCTCCCGGCACGTACACGGTGACGGCGGACCCCGGCGGACGCTACCCCATGCGCGGCTGGGCGCTGACGCCCGCCTGGCACGCCACGGCGCCCGCGGGCCTGCAGCTGCGCGCCGTCCGGTGGGGGAGCTGCGTTTCCACGCGACGAGCGGCTACCACCTGTACGCGGCGCCGGGGCTCGCGTACGTGCCCGCATGAATGTGCTGCAGGACGCCGGGCTCGTGCAGAGCTGGGACTACAGCTTCGCTCGCCTGACCACTACGCTGCCTGACCTGAGTTACGGGCTCAACGTGTCGGGCGCCGAGTCGGCGGTCGGCGTGTTCGAGAACTCCACTGGCCTGCAGAGCCTGTGGGGCACGAGCGCCTGGGATACACACAGCCTGCGCAATGCGAGCCGAGCGTTCGCGGGCCTGCCGGCGCTGACCCAGTTCGACCTGTCGCGCTGGGACACCGCCCGGCTCGAGGACGTGAGCGAACTGTTCGCGGGCAGCGCGGCGCTCACGTGGACGGGGGTCGGCGGCTGGACGTCGCTGCCGAGCCTGTCGCGCTTCTCGGGGCTGTTCCGAGGGTTAGGCAGCGACTTCCGGGAAGCGCTCACTGGCTGGTCGACGCCCACGCTCGCGCCAGGCTCGGCGATTGCACACGAGCTGGCGCCGTACACGGCGCTCGGCCAAGCGCACTGGCCCGCCGCGTGCTCGCGCTCGCTCTTCCTAGCGCGCGTGCGCACGCACGTCCCCAACGCCCTGGCCACGCTGACGCTGTCGCCCGCGGCCGGTCTGGGCCAGAGCGGCACGTACGGCGTGGACTGGGGGGACGGGTCGGCGCCTGGCTCGTGCGCGCACGCCAACGGCTCAGTCTGCAGCCACACTTACGCCGGCGCTGGCGACTACTGGCTGCGCCTGAGCGGCCGCGTGGACGGGCTGCGGTACGTAGAGGGCGCTTTCGTCGTGGACGTGGTGGCGTGGGGTGACGTGCAGCTGTACCACCCGGTGAGCAGCACGACCTCGCTCTTCACGCGGGCAGTGTATCCTTCCCCTGCCAAGGAGTTCCTGCTGCGCTACCTGGCGCCGACGGCCGGCGCGCGGGCCCTGCACGGCGTGGCGCCCGAGTACCTGCTAAGGTGGATGACAGAGTTCGTGGGCGACGCGCGCGACTGGGACTGGTCGTGGCTCACGCCCGCCACGCACCCCAACGGCTTCCTCTCTCTGTTCTCAAGCTGCTCCAAGTTCAACCAGGACCTGAGCGGCTGGAATACGAGCGGTGTGGCTAGCCTGGACTCCGCCTTTGCGGGTGCGAGGGCCTTCAACGGCAACATTGGTAGCTGGGACACGAGCCAGGTCACCACCCTACGGAGGGCTTTCTCAAACGCGCAGGCCTTTAACTGGTCGATCGGCGACTGGAACACGAGCAGGGTCACCAGCCTAGAAGAGACGTTCTCGAACGCGTACGCCTTTAACCAGCCGATCGGCGGCTGGAACACGAGCCAGGTCACCAGCCTAGCCGCGACGTTCGGTAGCGCGTACGCCTTTAACCAGCCGATCGGAGGCTGGAACGTAAGCCGAGTCACTAGCCTGTACAAGGCGTTCGGCCAGGCGAATGTCTTTAATCAGCGCCTAGACAGCTGGGACATAAGCAGTGTCTCCGATCTAAGCCTTGTTTTTGCTTGTGACAATCAGCGGGTCAACTGTGTGTTTAACCAGCCGCTGGGCCGCTGGGATGTGTCGGCCGCCATGGAGACGGGGCAAGTAGTGGGCATGTTCGTTGGAAATTGTGTTTTTGATCAGAATCTCACGGCCTGGAACGTACCCCCGTCATCGGGCGCAGGTATTTGCACGCAGATGTTCCAGCCTTGGGGGATAAACATACCCGACGCAGGTATCCGGCCGAGCAACCTGCCAGCTCTCTGTAGCGGCTCCTACCAGCGCGGGTGTGGTCTGTTTGATCGGAATATGGTTTTTTAAAAATTCGCTGAAGGCTGCGGCTTAATTGTAACTACAGTAATGAAGCACGCCTAATAAAGTTTGGGAAAGCTGTGGTCTGCTTCTGCCTAATAAACTCTAGTAAGTGGTTAAGCTTTCTGTCCACAGACGTCCGCGGCGTACATCGTCGTTGCCAGAGGCAGTTTTTCTCCTGTTTGAGGCAGGCCGGCCCGAGCGACGGCCCTTCTCTCGGGCGGCGGGGAGGAATGGGGGGGGGAGGAGGGGAGAGAGAAGGCGGAAGGAAGAGGAGGCGTCCTTTTTGCTCCTGGCCCTGCCGCGCCACGCCGGCGGCCGGAGGGACGCCGTCTCCCCCCCCTGGCCACCCTTCCCCCACCTGCTAAACTACCAAGCCCGTGAGATGCACCAGCTCGGCCCCTCCCGCCAGCCGTGGCGCCCGTGGCCCCTCCTCCTGCTGTGCGGGTGGCTGCGGGCCGCCGGCGCCGGGTGCCCGTACCCCCTGCAGTGCCCGACCCAAGAGGAGGCGTGCCCCTCGGTCGTGTGCCCCGGCGGCGCCACCATCCTGGAAATCACGACGGCGGCCCCGCAAAACAACACGTTCGTGTGGCCCCTGTGGCCGCCCGCCGCCCCGACTGCGCGCCGCCGCCGCCAGGCCCAGGCCGGGGCCGTCCCGACGTCGTTCACGGTCGACTGGGGGGACGGCTCGGCCCCCACGCAGTGCCTGGACGCCGGCGCCGCGCCATGCGCGCACACGTACGCTGCTCCCGGCACGTACACGGTAACGGCGGACCCCGGCGGCCGCTATCCCGTGCGCGGCTGGGCGCTGACGCCCGCCTGGCACGCCGCGGCGCCCGCGGGCCTGCGGCTGCGCGCCGTGCGGCGGTGGGGGGAACTGCGCTTCCACGAGACGAGCGGCTACCACCTGTACGCGGCGCCGGGGCTCGTGTACGTGCCCTCGCTGAATTCGCTGGCGGACGCCGGGCTCGTGCGCGTCTGGGACTACAGCTTCGCGGGCCTCACCGCTCCGTTGCCGGACCTGAGCTACGGGCTCAACGTGTCGGGCGCCGAGTCGGCGGTCGGCGTGTTTGAGGGCTCTGTGGGCCTGCGCGGCCTGGACGGCACCCAGGGCTGGGATACACGCAGCCTGCGCAATGTGAGCCGAGCGTTCGCGGGCCTGCCGGCGCTGACAGAGCTCGATCTGTCGCGCTGGGACACCGCCCGGCTCAAGGATGTCACGGAGCTGTTCGCGGGCAGCGCGGCGCTCACGCGCACTGGCGCCGGCGGCTGGACGTCGCTGCCGAGCCTGTCGCGCTTCGACGCGCTGTTTTGGGGCCTGGGCAGCAACTTCCGGGAATCACTCGCCGGCTGGTCGACGCCGGCGCTCGCGCCGGGCTCGGCCGACTGCTCGCAGCTGGCGCGATACACTGCACTCGGCCAAGCGCACTGGCCCGCCGCGTGCTCGCGCTCGCTCTTTCTGGCGCTCGTGCGCACGCAAGCCACCAACACCACTGCCACGCTGACGCTGTCGCCCACGGCCGGCCCCGGCCAGGGCGGCACGTACGGCGTGGACTGGGGGGACGGGTCGGCGCCCGGGTCGTGCGCGCACGCCAACGGCGCCGTCTGCAGTCACACATACACGGGCGCCGGCGACTACTGGCTGCGCCTGAGCGGCCGCGTGGACGGGCTGTGGTACGTGACCGGCGCACAGGTCATGTCAGTGATGGTGTGGGGCGACGTGCAGCTGTACCACCCCGTCGGCAGCACGACGCCGCTCTTCGTGGCCCCTGGCATCACCACGCCAGGCGCGCTGCGCTACCTGACGCCGACGGCCGGCTCGCGGGCCCTGCACGGCGTGGCGCCCGAGTACCTAATGTATGAAATGAGCGACTTCGTGGGCGACGCGCGCGACTGGGACTGGTCGTGGCTCACGCCCGCTACCCACCCTCAGGGCTTCTTGAGCATGTTCCAGGACTGCAACAAGTTCAACCAGGACCTCGACGGCTGGAACACGAGCGGCGTGGCTGGCCTAGAGAACACGTTTATGCATGCGTGGGCCTTCAACGGCAGTATCCGGAGCTGGGACACGAGCCGGGTCACCACCCTCACAAGGGCTTTCTACCACGCGCACGCCTTCGACCAGTCGATCGGCGACTGGGATGTTAGCCAAGTCACCAGCCTCTCTGAGACCTTCTATGATGCGTACGCCTTTAACCAGCCGATCGGCTTCTGGGACGTAAGCAGAGTCACCAGCCTGCGCGCGACGTTCGCGGAAGCGTACGCCTTTAACCAGCCGATCGGCGGCTGGGACGTTAGCAGTGTCACCAGCCTGAAGGGGATGTTCTACAGTGCGTACGCCTTTAATCAGCCGATCGGCGACTGGGATATAAGAAGGGTCACTGACCTATACGCGGTTTTCTCCTGTTACCCGCCAGACAGGTGTGTGTTTAACCAGCCGCTGGGCAGCTGGGACGTGTCGGCCGCCATGTCCGTGCGGCCCGATCCTATGATATGGGGCATGTTCGCTGGCAATTGCGCCTTTGATCAAAACCTCACGGCCTGGAACCTGTCATCCGCGAGATCTCCCGCACTTGTTTGCCGGAATATGTTCAATTTCAATGGGATCTACCCGATGGCCCTGGGTATCCAGCCTAGCAACCTGCCCGCTGTCTGCCGCCGCTCCTACGTGCAAGGGTGTGGTATTTCTGTTGGATTGTGATAAGAAACTAGGCTGTACGATGCAAGACCCGCAACCCCCCTGTCCTCTTGCGTGCTTTCTGGTGCTCGCTTTGCCTGGGCACTGCCAGGAAGAAAGTGTTGGGGGCAGGGGGCCGTTAGTTCCTTGGTAGGCAGTGAGACGCCGAGCCGACCGTCCGGTGCTAGTAGAAAAGACACAGCCCCAGCTAGAGCCACGCAGCCCCCTCCCCTGAGCTCGCTCTGGCGCCGGACGTACGCCTCTCTCGGGGAGGCTCTCCAGGGGGGGAGCGGAGCGGAGGCACCTTCCCTTCCTTCCTTCGTGCCCCCCTTTTGTCCCTCCCTCTTATTCCTCTCTTGGCCCGCGCTGACCTTCTGGCCCCTCCCGTCTGTCTAGTGTAATGTCCAAATAAAGAGACCTGGCTAGGAAGAATTGTCGGGGCCTCTTGCGTGTTGTCCAGTTTTCCTCTCTGTCCCTCCGGAGCTCTGGGTTAGCCCCGAGGAGGGCCTGGACGACGCCATGGCCAGCGGGAGCAAGCGCCGCCGCCTCGACGACCCGCCCCCTCCGCAGGCGCCGCCGCCCCCGTTGAAGAGCAGGTTCGTCTGCGACGCGACCAGGCGCTGTAGCCACTGCTACCGAGCCGGGTCATGTGACCCGTGCCGTTCGTGCCGGCAGCGCAAGCTGTTTGAACCAGCGGGAGACCTCCGGGCAGCCACGTCGACGGTGCAACAGTGGACCCCTGCGGAAAGACGGGGGGATCCTCCCCTGTCCTTCCAGCAAGTGAACCTTTCGTCGGAGGCCGCGGGGTTTGGCTCGTGTGCTCTCTTCCGCACTACCCAGGCCGAGTTCGAAGCCTTGTACCCGCCGCGCCTGACCGCTAGCTGGCTCAAGCCGGGCTCCGTCTTGCTCCTGCGCCGGCCGGGGCTGGTCCTGAAAAGCCTAGACAGGGGTCCCTTCGCCAGGGGGCCAACGCCGGCCTGCCTCGATTATTGGCACCTGCAACACCGTTTAGCGCAGGCGGTGCTAGCCCCCGCGGTCCACGGCTTCTTGCAGATAGCGGACGCGCCGGTAGCTACCTGCTGGCTCGTCATGGACCTCGTCCGGGGGCCCACCCCGTGCCTGGACCTGCAGCGAATTAGTCGCAGGCTCGCCCTGGATGGCCGAGACCGACAGAGAATGGAGGGATTCCTACGGAGGCTACTCGACTTCTCGGTCGATACACTGCCGCTCTTGCACGCGGATCTACAGCCCGCCAATCTCGCCTTGAACGCGCAGCGAGACTGGCGGCTGCTGGATCCAGACCCCCAGTTCTGCCACCGGCTCTGCCTACCTACGGACGCTGACGTGAAAGCTTACGGGCCGACCATCAGGCTCTCCAACCTGCTGAGCTTCGTCGCGGACAGCTACGGTCGCCTACGTCCGGAGCTGCGGCCGGTGCTGTGGCCACTCGTGTTTGACCTCCTGCGCGGGCCTGGCGCACAGGCGACCTTTAACCGCTGTGCTCGCTGGTGGCAGCAGGAGCTGACTGACAGGAGGCTCAAGGGACCGTTCACCCAGGCCAGGCATTACTTGGCGTTCCACCAGTTACCTGGCCCGGTGTTGTGCGACCCAGGGGTACACACAGGCCTCCGGGTCACGCTGCCTTTGATCACCGACGCGTGGTGGCACCCAGACGGGAGGCCTAAATGGTCTCACGCGTCGGTGTCGTCGGACAAAGAGAGGAGGTCAGTCCCGGAGTTTCTGTCAGCACTGGTGCGCCTCGCCTACGGCTGGTCAGACGAGACCTCACGCGCCAGAGCATTCCAGCAGAAAGAGCTTCCCCTCACGCGCCAGAGCATTCCAACAGAAAGTGCTTCCCCCGGTGGCGGCGGCCAGTTTTTAGCAGTGTCCTAAAGGTCACAGTGTCCTTGGGTCAGAGTGTCCTCGGGTAGCGGCCCGTGGTTAAGCCTGTCCCAGGCAGCTAGATTCAGTCTTTTACTTGGGGCAGGTGCTGTCGGCTGCTGCTGGGCGTGGACTAAGTCAGTCAGTAGTACTAAACTCCAGTAAGTGGTCAGCTTGTCCACGACGTAGCTCGTCGTCGCCGGAGGGGAGGGCCGGGCTACCAAAGAGAGGGGGGGGGCCAGGGGGGGCCAGGGGGGGGAGGAGTCCCCTTCTCTTCGCTCTCCCCCGGGCGCCACGCTGGCGGCGGGGGCGCTGGCGGCGGAGGCGCTGACGGCTGCCCCTCACTCGCCCCCCCCCCCGCCCTGGCTAAACCACCCGCCCCGGCTCCACCTGATGCACACCAGCCCGGCCTGCCGGCTGTGGCGCCTGGGGCGCCTGCTCTGGTGGTTCCGGGCCGCCAGCGCCAAGTGCCCTTACCCGCTCCAGTGCCCGACGCAGGCCGAGGCGTGCCCCCCGGTCGCGTGCCCCGGCGGCGCCACGATCCTCGAGCTGACGACGGCGGCCCCGCACGACACGTTCGTGTGGCCCCTGTGGCCGCCCGCCGCGCCGGCCGGCCCCACGTCGTTCGTGGTCGACTGGGGGGACGGCTCCCCTCCCACGCCGTGCCTGGACGCCGGCGCCGCGCCGTGCGCGCACACGTACGCGTTGGCCGGCACGTACACGGTGACGGCGGACCCCCGCGGACGCTACCCCGTGCGCGGCTGGGCGCTGACGCCGGCCTGGCACGCCGCGGCGCCCGCGGGCCTGCGGCTCAACCGCCTCCTGCAGTGGGGCGAGCTGCGCTTCCACGAGACGAGCGGTTACCACCTGTACGCGGCGCCGGGGCTCACGTACGTGCCCTCGCTGGCCTGGCTGCCGGACGCCGGGCTCGTGCGGAGCTGGGACTACAGCTTCGCCCGCCTCACCACCCCGCTGCCGGACCTGAGCTACGGGCTCAACCTGTCGGGCGCCGTGTCGGCGGTCGGCCTGTTCGAGGGCTCCACCGGCCTGCGCTGCCTGGACGGCACGCAGGGCTGGGACACGCGCCGCCTGCGCAATGCCAGCCGGGCGTTCGCGAACCTGCCGGCGCTGGCCACGCTGGACCTGTCGCGCTGGCACACCGCCGCGCTCGAGGACGTGAGCGAGCTCTTGGCGGGCGGCGCGGCGCTCACGTGGACGGGGATCGGCGGCTGGACGTCGCTGCCGGGGCTGCGGCGCTTCGACCAACTGCTGGCGGGCGTCTCGCCCGACTTCCGGGAACTGGGGGCCTTCGCCAGGTGGGCGACCCCGGCGCTCGCGCCGGGCTCGGTCGACTGCACGCGGCTGGCGCCGTACACGGCGCTCGGCCAGGCGCACTGGCCCGCCGCGTGCTCGCGCTCGCTCTTCCTGGCGCTGGTGCGGGTGTCGTACCCTAGCGCCGTCGTCGCCCTGGCGCTGTCGCCCGCGGCCGGCCCGGGCGCCGCGTACGGCGTGGGCTGGGGGGACGGGTCGGCGCCCGGCTCGTGCGCGCACGCCGACGGCGCCGTCTGCAACCACACGTACACGGGCGCCGGCGACTACTGGCTGCGCCTGAGCGGCCGCGTGGACGGGCTGTGGTACGTGGCCGGCGCGGAGGTCGTGGAAGTGGTCGCGTGGGGCGACGTGCAGCTGTACCACCCCGTCGGCAGCGGGACGCCACTTCTCGTGCCCCCCGAACTGGAAGAGTGGGGCGCGCTGCGCTACCTGGCACCTACGGCTGGCTCGCGCGCCCTGCGGGGCGTGGCGCCCGAGTTTCTGCTGATCGGGATGGGCGAGTTTGTGGGTGACGCGCGCGACTGGGACTGGTCGTGGCTCACGCCCGCCACGCACCCCCAGGGCTTCCTCCACCTGTTCTACGGCTGCGCCAAGTTCAACCAGGACCTGGACGGCTGGAACACGAGCGGCGTGGCTAGCCTCGCCTCCACCTTCCAGTATGCGTCGGCCTTCAACGGCAGCCTCGGGGGCTGGGACACGGGCCAGGTCACCAGCCTGCACACGACCTTCGCAAACGCATACGGCTTTAACCAGCCAATCGGTGGTTGGAACACGAGCCGGGTCACCAGCCTGCAGTCGACCTTCAACAAAGCGTACGCCTTTAATCAGCCGCTCGGCGGCTGGGACGTGAGCCGGGTCACCAGCCTGCACACGACCTTCGCAAACGCGTACGCCTTTAACCAGCCAATCGGTGGTTGGAACACGAGCCGGGTCACCGTGCTAGGGGCGGCGTTCCTGAATGCGTACGCCTTCAACCAGCCGATCGGCGGCTGGGACGTAAGCCATGTCTTGTACTTGGGCTACGCTTTTGCCTGTGAACCCATGGGCCAGTGCGTGTTTAACCAGCCGCTGGGCAGCTGGAACGTGTCGGCTGCCCTGGCGACAGGGGACTATGCAGCCGTGTTCGGGGGCAACTGCGTCTTCGATCAGAACCTCACGGCCTGGCAAGTAGCGGCCGGGGGCGCCACGACCTGCAGGCAGATGTTTCAGCCTAAAGGGATTAGCCAGCCTGGCGTATGTATCAGGCCGAGCAATCTGCCAGCCCTGTGCAACGGCTCCTACGTGCAAGGGTGTGGTCGTATTCAGTAGCTAGGACACCAGTTACGGCGGAAACACTCGCGCGGGGGCCGAAACCCGGGGCGGAGCAGCAGCAGGTCCCTGGCCTGCTGGTACTCGCAGCACCACCCAGCAGAGGTAGTGCTGGGAGAGGGGGGCGCTTCTCTCTTCTGACCGGCGCAGTGAAACTTAGCCTGGCTGTGGGACAGCCGCTGTGTGCAGCCTCTGCCTAATAAACCCAATTAACGCGCGCCTAAGCTTTCTGTCCACGGACGTCCACCGCGCACATCGCCGCCAGCAGACAGCAACTTCCTGTTTGGGGTCGGCCGGCCCGACGCACGGGTCCGCGGGCGGCGGGGAAGAAGGGCGGCGGGGGAGAAGGGGGGGCGAGTCCTCTTGCTCCCTGCCCTGCCGCGCCACGCCGGCGGCCGGGGACGCCGTCTCCCCCCCCTGGCCACCCTTCCCCCACCTGCTAAACCACCAAGCCCGTGAGATGCACCAGCCCGGCCCTGCCCGCCAGCCGTGGCCCCCGTGGCCCCTCCTCCTGCTGTGCGGGTGGCTGCGGGCCGCCGGCGCCGGGTGCCCGTACCCGCTCCAGTGCCCGACCCAAGAGGAGGCGTGCCCCTCGGTCGTGTGCCCCGGCGGCGCCACGATCCTCGAAATCACGACGGCGGCCCCGCAAAACAACACGTTCGTGTGGCCCCTGTGGCCGCCCGCCGCGCCGCTGGCTCGCCGCCGTCGCCAGGCCCAGGCCGCCGTCCCGACGTCGTTCATGGTCGACTGGGGGGACGGCTCGCCCCCACGCAGTGCCTGGACGCCGGCGTTGCGCCTTGCGCGCACACGTACGCCGCTGCCGGCACGTACACGGTGACTGCAGACCCCGGCGGACGCTACCCCGTGCGCGGCTGGGCGCTGACGCCCGCCTGGCACGCCACGGCGCCCGCGGGCCTGCGGCTGCGCGCCGTGAGGCAGTGGGGGGAGCTGCGCTTCCACGAGACGAGCGGCTACCACCTGTACGCGGCGCCTGGGCTCGCGTACGTGCCGACGCTGGCTTCGCTGGCAGACACGGGGCTTGTGCAGAGCTGGGACTACAGCTTCGCTCGCCTGACCGCTACGCTGCCGGACCTGAGCTACGGGCTTAACATGTCGGGCGCCGAGTCGGTGGTCGGCCTGTTCGAGGGCTCCACTGGCCTGCAGAGCCTGTGGGGCACACGAGGCTGGGACACGCGCCGGCTGCGCAACGCCAGCCGCGCGTTCGCGGGCCTGCCAGCGCTGACCGAGCTAGACCTGTCGCGCTGGGACATCGCCCGGCTCGAGGACGTGAGCGAACTATTTGTGGGCGGCGTGGCGCTCACGTGGACGGGGGTCGGCGGCTGGACGTCGCTGCCGAGCCTGTCGCGCTTCTCGGGGCTGTTCGCGGGCCTGGGTAGCAACTTCCGGGAGTCGCTCGCCGGCTGGTCGACGCCCGCGCTCGCGCCGGGCTCGGCCGACTGCACGCGGCTGGCGCGGTACACGGCGCTCGGCCAAGCGCACTGGCCTGCCGCGTGCTCGCGTTCGCTCTTCCTGGCGCTCGTGCGCACGCAAGCCCCCAACGTCCCGGCCACGCTGACGCTGTCGCCCGCGGCCGGCCCGGGCCAGGGCGGCACGTACGGCGTGGACTGGGGGGACGGGTCGGCGCCCGAACCATGCGAGCACGCCAGCAGTGCCGTCTGCCCTCACACGTACGCCAGCGCCGGCGACTACTGGCTGCGCCTGAGCGGCCGCGTGGACGGGCTGTGGTACGTAGAGGGCGCTATTGTGGTGGAGGTGGTGGCGTGGGGTGACGTGCAACTGTACCACCCCGTCGGCAGCACGACCCCGCTCTTCACGCGAGTGGCGCCGTACCTAGCTAACGACAAGTACCTGCTGCGCTACCTGGCGCCGACGGCCGGCTCGCGGGCCCTGCACGGCGTGGCGCCCGAGTACCTGCTGCTCGGCATGAGCGAGTTCGTGGGCGACGCGCGTGACTGGGACTGGTCGTGGCTCACGCCCGCTACCCACCCCAACGGCTTCGCCAGCCTGTTTCAGGACTGCGTCAAGTTCAACCAGGACCTCGACGGCTGGAACACGAGCGGCGTGGCTAGCCTCGCAGGCACGTTTTGGGGCGCAAGGGCCTTCAACGGTAGCATCGGGGGCTGGAACACGAGCCAGGTCACGAGCATGAGCTGGACCTTAAGTGGCGCGTACGCCTTTGATCGGCCGGTCGGTGGCTGGGACATCAGCCAGGTCACCACCCTAGAGGAGGCGTTCGGGGAAGCGTTAGCTTTCAACCAGCCGATCGGCGGCTGGAACACGAGCCGGGTCACCAGCCTATTGTCGACGTTCACGGTCGCACAGGCCTTTAACCAGCCGATCGGCGGCTGGGACATAAGCCGCGTCACTAACCTAGTGAATACCTTCTTATGTGACCCGTCGTCCAGGAATCCGTGTGTGTTTAACCAGCCCCTGGGCAACTGGAAAGTGTCGGCCGCCGTGGCTGCCGGGAATATACGTGGTATGTTCGCTGGCAACTGCGTGTTTGATCAGGACCTCACGGCCTGGAACGTGACCTCCAGATTTGGGGCATATGTGTGCCAGCAGCTGTTTCAGCCTGGGGGGATCTTCGAGTCTGGCGTAGGTATCAGGCCGAGCAACCTGCCCGCAGTCTGCAGCGGCTCCTACGTGCGCGGTTGTGGTAAGCGTTAAGCAGAAGAAGCCAGACACGTAGTTCTGAGGGAGCTGAGGCGACGGGGGGTAGTCTTCTGTCTTCCTTGGTTTAGTCTTGCTTTGGGGGGAGCCGCTGTGTGCAGCCTCTGCCTAATAAACTCGAGTTAGTGCCTAGGCTGGCTGTCCACCAACGTCCACGACGTACATCGTCAACCGGAGGCTTTTCTGCGTGCCGGAGAGAGGTCGGCCAGCCCCGAGCGAGCGCCGCTACGACCCCGGTGGCGGCAGGCCAGTGACGCCTGGTCTCGGTCCGCCGGTGGCACCGCTGGCCCGCAGGGTCATTTGGCGTGTGACCGACTGTCCCCGGGGGCCGCTCAGCTGCGGCGGCTTGGCTGCCCAGTAAGTAAGTCTGGTTTAATCCACAAAGAAGACAGTCTGCCCAGGCAACAGAGCCTCCTGTGTTAGAGCGTGGCGCTCTCTCTCTCACTCTCTCACTCTCTTCATGTTGGCCAGGCCGGCTGGCCCTAGCCCAGGCGCTGCCGCCGCCGGGCTCTCAGGGCCCGGGCCCGAACCAGACGGTGGCCTCCTGAATGCTGGCTTCCGGGGACGGCGAGGCCGAAGCCGAGGCCGGGACCGGGGCCGAGGGGCTCGGGTCCGGCGTGCAGTACGCGGCGACGGAGGCGCCCCCGCGGCCAGCGCCAGCCACCACCAGCCACAGCAGCAGCCGCCACAGCCACACCCACAGCCACGTACCCCGGCGTCGGTGCATGAATAGCACGGGTAGGGACGGCAGAGCCAGGATGCTAGGCTTTGCCAAGCTAGCAGCGCCGCCCGCGCGGCCGCACCTCCTACCTCCCCCCTCCGGGGGCGCGTCCCGTGCCAGGGAGAGGGGCGCCGTTCTCCCCCCGCCCTGCCCCCTCCCGGCAGGGGGAGGGGCGGCCCGGAGAGGGGGGTCCGGGAGGCTCCGGAGAGGGGGGGGGCCGGAGGAGGGAGCTCGGAGGGAGAGAGTCCCCGGCCGGTGCAGCCCCCGGAGCCTACGGACCCCGGGCTGCCGCGGCCCCCCTGGCTCACACCCACCACGCCCGCCCGCCCGCCGGGGCCCGCCGGGGCCCGGCGCAGCCGAAGGCCGGCGGTTATTGTTCCCCCTGATTTCTGCCGCACCCCCGGACGTAGCCAGTACACTGGGCCGGCAGGTGGCTCGGCTGGATGCCTTGGTCGAGCGTGTACACACCATAGGGCTGGAAGATCCGTGCGCACGCGCCCGCCCCGGCCGAATGCAGGCTGAGGTTCCAGCTCCGGAGGTCCTGATCGAACACACAGTTGCCCATCAACATGCCCCACAGGCCGCCATTTTCCCAGCCCGCCGCGGCCGACACGTCCCAGCTGCCCAGGGGCTGGTTAAAGACGCAGTTGTGCAGTGGACAAGCCAGGGCGTACGACAGGCGGGTGACCCGGCCGGTGGGCCAGCCGTCGAGGGGCTGGTTGAAGGCCCTGGCGTCCAGGAAGATCGAGTCCAGGTTCGTGGCGGACGACGTCCGCCACCCGCCCAGCGGCCGGTTGAAGCTGAAGGCGGACGCGAAGGCCCCGTGCAGGTTCGTGACACCGCTCACGTCCCAGTCCTCGACGCTGCCGTTGAAGCTGAAGGCGGCCGCGAAAGTGCTGTCCAGGCTCGCGACGCCGCTCGTGTTCCAGCCGCCGAGGTCCTGGTTGAATTGGTGGCAGTGTTCGAACAGGCTGCGCAAGCCCTGGGGGTGGGTCGCGGGCGTGAGCCACGACCAGTCCCAGTCGCGCGCGTCGCCCACAAACTCTGTCATTTGGTACAGCAGGTACTCGGGCGCCACGCCGTGCAGCGCCCGCGAGCCGGCCGTGGGGGCCAGGTACCGCAGCGCGTAGCATTCCTCCGCGGGGGCGCTGGACGAGTCGGAGCCGTCGCCCGGCAGGTACGGCCTCGTCAGGAGCGGCTCGGTGCTGTCGACGGGGTGGTACAGCTGCACGTCGCCCCACGCCAGCACGTCGACGACGCACGCGCCGGCCAGGTACCACCACCCGTCCACGCGGCCGCCGAGGCGCAGCCAGTAGTCGCCGGCGCCCGCGTACCGGTGCCGGCACCGGGCGCCGCTGGCGTGGACGCAGGCGCTGGGGCGGGTGGCGTCCCCCCAGTCCACCGTGAAGTTCGGCCCGCCGCCGGCCGTGGGCGACAGCCCCAGCGTGGCGGTGGTGTTAGCGTACGACACCCGCACCAGCGCCAGCAGGGAGGAGCGCGCGCACGCCGCGGGCCAGTGCGCCGGGCCCAGCGCCGTGTACGGCGCCAGCCGGGCGCAGTCGGCCGAGCCCGCGGCGAGCGCGGGCGTCGACCAGCCCGTGAGCGCTTCCCGGAAGTCGCGGCCTAGGCCCCGGAACAGCCCCGCGAAGCGCGACAGGCTCGGCAACGACGTCCAGGCGCCAACCACCGTGCGCGTGAGCGCCGAGCTGCCGTCGAACAGCCCGCTCACGTCCTCGAGCCGGGCGGTGTCCCAGCGCGACAGGTCCAGCGTGGCTAGTGCCGGCAGGCCCGCGAACGCGCGGCTCGCGTTGCGCAGCCGGCGCGTGTCCCAGGCGCTCGTGCCGTCCAGGCTCGCCAGCCCCGCCGAGCCCTCGAACACGCCGACCGCCGACTCGGCGCCCGACACGTTGAGCCCGTCGCTCGGGTCCGGCAGCGGGGTGGTGAGGCCGGCGAAGCTGTAGTCCCAGGCGCGCACGAGACCCGCGTCCCGCAGCGAGGCCGGCGGGGGCACGTACGCGAGCCCGGGCGCCGCGTACAGGTGGTAGCCGCTCGTCGCGTGGAAGCGCAGCTCGCCCCACTGCACGATGGCGTCCAGCCGCAGGCCCGCGGGCGCCGTGGCGTGCCAGGCCGGCGTCAGCGCCCAGCCGCGCACGGGGTCGGGCCCGCCGGGGTCCGCCGTCACCGTGTACGTGCCGGCCAGCGCGTACGTGTGCGCGCAGGGCGCGGCGCCGGCGTCCAGGCACGGCGTGGGGGGCGAGCCGTCCCCCCAGTCCACCGTGAACGAAGTCGGGACGGCGGCCTGGGCCTGGCGACGGCGCGCCGTCGGGGCGGCGTCCGGCCACAGGGGCCACGCGAACGTGTCGTTCGAGGCGGCCGTCGTCAGCTCGAGGATGGTCACGCTGCTAGCACGCCCGGCCGCGGGGCAGCCGGGCGGCAGGCACACGAACGGGCAGTAGGCGCGGGCGCCGATCCACCACAGGCACCACAGGCCCCACCAGGCTGCGCGAGCAGGGTGCATAAACCAAGCTCGCGCGGGAGGAGGCTAGGCTGGCTAGTCGGTGGCTTTAGGGGGTCTTAGCGGGGGGCACCCCCCCCCTACCCCCCCCCCCCCGCTGTCTGTCCTCTTCCCCTCTCCCTCGTCGGCCGGCACGGGGAGGGGAAGGCCGCCCCGAGAACCAGAGGAGGTAGTCGCCCGGGCGGCCTGGCCCGGCCGGGCGGGTGGCACAGGAATTGACCTTTTTCGGCCGAGTGGCCGACACGGCCGTGGTTTTTGGAGCGGGGTGGCACAGCTAGCCAGAGTTTTCTGGGTTGGGTGGCACACGCGGCCTGGATTTCCTGGTCGGGTGGCATAGGGCGCCTGGATTTTCTGGTTGGGTGGCACACACTGCCTAGGTTTTTTGGTCGGGGTGGCACTAGCCGCGGGACCGGGGCTGCACAATGTTCGGCCGCGGGGAGGGAGAGGGGAGAAGGGAGAAAGGAAGGGAGAGGAGAGAAGGGAGAAGGGAGGAGGGAAAAGGCAGGCGAGACTATCCGGCCAAACGAGAACAGCCACCCGAGCGGGAAGGCCCGGCCACTCACGCCACCCGGCCGGAAAAGCAAGGTTTTTTTTTGCCGCCCGGCCAGAAAAGCAGTGACACTCAGGCCCCCTCTCCACCCTTGGGATTCTTGCGGCCACTCGGACCACACTCCGAAACTCCCGTCGCTCGGACCCCACCCCCGAGGAAGAGGGGAGCGCGTCCGGTCCCAGGGAGGTGCGCAGTGCCGGGGGTGGGGCGGGAGGAAGAGGTGTCTTTGCCTCTCTCTCCCCTGCCGCGCCACGCCGGCGGCCTGGGCGCCGCTCCCCCCTGGCCCCCCCCCCTACCTGCCAAAACCACCACGCACCGGCCTTCGATGCACCACCTCGGCCCCGCCCGCCAGCTGTGGTGCCGGTGGCTCCTCCTGCTTGGGTGGCTCCACGCCGCCGGCGCCGGGTGCCCGTACCCGCTCCAGTGCCCGACCCAAGAGGAGGCGTGCCCCTCGGTCATGTGCCCCGGCGGCGTCACGATCCTCGAGCTGACGACGGCGGGCGACCAGGACACGTTCGTGTGGCCCCTGTGGCCGCCCGCCGCCCCGACTGCGCGCCGCCGTCGGCAGGCGCAGGCCACTGTCCCGACGTCCTTCACGGTGGACTGGGGGGACGGCTCGCCCCCCATGCCGTGCCTGGACGCCGGCGCCGCGCCGTGTGCGCACACGTATGCCGCCCCCGGCACGTACACGGTGACGGCGGATCCCGGCGGACGCTACCCCGTGCGCGGCTGGGCATTGACGCCCGCCTGGCACGCCACGGCGCCCGCGGGCCTGCAGCTACGCCGCATCGCCCACTGGGGGGAACTGCGCTTCCACGAGACGAGCGGTTACCACCTGTACGCGGCGCCGGGGCTCGCGTACGTACCGCCGCTGGCCTCATTACCGGACGTGGGGCTCGTGCAGCGCTGGGACTACAGCTTCGCCCGCTTGACCACTCCGCTGCCTGACCTGAGCTGGGGGCTCAACGTGTCGGGCGCCGAGTCGGTGGTGGGCATATTCGAGGGCTCCGTGGGCCTGGCAAGCCTGGACGGTACGCAAGGCTGGGACACGCGCCGGCTGCGCAACGCGAGCCGAGCGTTCGCGGGACTGCCTGCGCTGACGCAGTTCGACCTGTCGCGCTGGAGCACGGCGCGGCTCGAGGACGTGAGCGAACTGTTCAAGGGCGGCTCGGCGCTCACGCGCACTGGGGTCGGCGGCTGGACGTCGCTGCCGAACCTATCACGCTTCGAGGGGCTGTTCTGGGGCGTCTCGCCCAACTTCAGTGAAGTGGGGGTCTTTGCCAACTGGTCGACGCCGGCGCTCACGCCGGGCTCTGCCGACTGCACGCGGCTGGCGCCGTACACGGCGCTGAGCCAGGCGGACTGGCCCGCCGCGTGCTCGCGCTCGCGCTTCCTAGCGCTCGTGAGATCGTACTGGGGCGGTATCACCACGCTGACGCTCGCGCCCACGGCCGGCCCCGGCCAGGGCGGCACGTACGGCGTGGACTGGGGGGACGGGTCGGCGCCCGGCTCGTGCGCGCACGCCGATGGAGCAGTCTGCACTCACACCTACGCGGGCGCCGGCGACTACTGGCTGCGCCTGCGCGGCCGCGTGGACGGGCTGTGGTACGTGGAGGGTGCTTGGGTGGTGGACGTGGTGGCGTGGGGTGACGTGCAGCTGTACCACCCGGTGAACAGCACGACATCGCTCTTCACGCCCCCCGACACGGACGTGTGGGTGTGGGCCAAGCTGCAGTACCTGGCGCCAGTGACCGGCTCGCGGGCCCTGCACGGCGTGGCGCCTGAGTACCTGCTGTACCGAGCGAGGGAGTTCCAGGGCGATGCGCGCGACTGGGACTGGTCGTGGCTCACGCCCGCTACCCACCCCAATGGCTTCCGTAGCCTGTTTGAAGGCTGCGTCAAGTTCAAGCAGGACCTCGAGGACTGGAATACGAGCGGCGTGGCTAGCCTGGCGTCCACTTTTAAGGATGCGACGGCCTTCAACGGCAAAATCGGGAGCTGGGATACGAGCCAGGTCACCAGTCTGGCGTCCACTTTTAAGGATGCGACGGCCTTCAACGGCAAAATCGGGAGCTGGGATACGAGCCAGGTCACCAGCCTGGAGTCGACTTTCTTTGAGGCGAAGGTCTTTAACCAACCGATCGGCAGCTGGGACGTAAGCAGTGTCACCAGCCTAGAAAATACTTTCTATACAGCGTCCAAATTTAATCAGCCGATCGGCAGCTGGGACGTCAGCAAGGCCACCAGTCTAACTGGGACTTTCTGGTTGGCAGGCGCCTTTAACCAGCCGATCGCTAGCTGGGACATAAGCAGTGTATCTGATTTATCGTACGCTTTCGCCTGTAGCCTGTATTTTCCGTGTGCGTTTAACCAGCCGCTGGGCAGCTGGAGTGTGTCGGCCGCTATGGCTGCCGGGAACATATACGGTATGTTCGCTGGCAATTGCGTTTTTGATCAGGACCTCACGGCCTGGAACGTGGCCTCGAAATTCGGAGCAGGTGTTTGCACGCAGATGTTCCAGCCCATTGGGATAGACAGTTATAACGTTGGTATCCAGCTGAGCAACCTGCCCACTCTCTGCCACGGCTCTTACGTGCGCGGATGTGGTAACTCTTAAGAAGAAGCCAGACACACCAACTACACTCTCGCGCAGGGGAACCTGGGCAGGGCAGCAGCAGGTCACTGGCTGGCTGGTGCTGGCACCACCACCAGGAGGAGAGTCTTGGGGAAGTGTGTAGTTCTCGGGGAGATGGAACCAGGGGGCGCTTCTCTCTGCCTACATGCGCAGCGAAATCTAGTCTTGCTCTGGGAGAGTTGCTGTGCGCTTCTTCTATGTAGTAAAAATCTAGTTAGCGCCTAGGCTTTCCTTCTACCGACGTCCACGTCGTATATCGTCGTCGCCAGAGAGGAAGTTTTTTCTCCTGTTTGAGGTCAACCGGTCCAAAGGACAGGGGCTGCCCCCCCCTTCCCCCGCCGCCCGGAGAGGAGGGCGGGCGGAGCGAGAGGGGGGGTGTCCTTCTGCCGCGCCGCGCCGACGGCAGGGGACGCTGTGCTCTCCCCCCCCCCCCCGGGTCCCTCTCCACCACCTGCTAAACATACCACGCACTGGCTAAAGATGCACCGCACCACTCCCGCCCACCGGCTGTGGCGTCTCCTATCCCTCTCGGCCACGGTGACTTCTCGCTCGTCCCGTCTGTCTAGTCCAAAGTAAAAAAAAGAAACTTGCTAAAGGGATATTTCGGGGCCTTTTCTTCCGGTCAAGTTCTTCTCTCTTCGCTCCCGGAGTCGGCGCACTAGGGTGGTCACCCAGTGCCAAACCTCACCCCCTGCCGCGCTCGGTCCCACGGGGGGCGCTCTGGGTTTTTAGCCCCGAGGGCATGGGCGACGCCACGGCCGGCCAGCGCAAGCGCCCCCGCGTGGGCGGCGGCACGCCCTCTGCGCCAGCACCAACGCCGCACCCGCTGACGGGGGAGAGGGGCAGTGCCTGGGGGCCGCCCCCGGAGGAGGGGGGGGGGCACGGCTGGCCTGACTGGCCGGGCCGGGGGTGGCACTGACGGCCCCCCGCCCTGCCGGCCGGGTGGCACAGCCGGCCGCGGCTTTCGCGGGTCTGGGTGGCACCGGTCGCCGGATCTTTGAGGGGCAAAGGTACTCGTTTGGCCGGACCCTCTGCTTGCCTTTTTTTCTCCCCTCCCTTCTCCCCTCTCCCCTCTCCCTTCTCCCTTCTCCCCTCTCCCCTCCCGCGGCCGAGCATTGTGCAGGCCCCGCCCAGGCTTTTTATGCAATGTGGCGGTCCGGTGGCCAGTGCCACCGGTAGCTTTTGGGCCCGGTCGCAAGACCAGACGAATTTTCTTTACCCAACCCTACCCATAAGTGTCCAAGTAGCGACAATCGCACTGGTGGTTCGAGGCCTCGGGGGGGGGGGTGCCACCCCAGACGTGTGAATTTAGGCACTGCCCCTACAAGACTAAAAAAACACCGCTATTTACGGGTAAAAAAAGGGAAAAGGTTAAATTAGTGACTGGTTGTCGATAGGCAGGACTGGCTCCGGTGCCATTTTGTACCCGGGTGGCACCCGTAACCACCCGGCGAGGTCAGGCCGGGCTTGGACCCACCAGGGCGATTCTCGCTATTAGGACACTTACGCCCCGCCGGCCTTAGTTTTCCGGGTAGTACGGGAAATTTCCCCTGGTTCTGCGGTCACCACAGAAAAAGCAGTCGGTGGCACCGGGCACCGGAGCAGTGTTGGACAGAAAGACCCGGGGGGGGCTGCACAATGTTCGGCCGCGGGGAGGGAGAGGGGAGAAGGGAGAAGGGAAGGGAGAAGGGAGAGGGGAGAGGGGAGGGGGGGGGAGAAAAAGGCAGTCGACCGTATCCGGCCAAACGAATCTAGCCACCCGAGCGGGAGGGCCTGGCCGTCTCATGCCACCCGTCCGGAAAAGCAGCGCCTTTCCTGCCACCCGGCCGGAAAAGCATCGCCTTTCTTGCCACCCGGCCGAGAAAGCAGGGCCTCTCGTGTTCCCGGCGGAGGGGGGGCGACTCTTCTGGCCGCCCGGACCTCACCACCGCGTTGAGCAAACTCCCCCCCCTGAGTTTTAGCACCGCGTTGGGCAAAAAAGCACCCCCTCTCTACCCTAGGTTTTAGCACAGCCTTGAGCAAAAAAGCACCCCTCCCCCATCCCTACCCTAGGTTTCAGCCCCGCGTTTGGCAAGAGGGCGCGTCCGGTGCCAGGGAGGGGCGCAGTGCGGGGGGGGGGGCGGGAGGTGGGAAGAGGCGTCCTCCCTGGGCTTCTCTCCCTGCCGCGCCACGCCGGTGGTAGGGGGGGACGCCGTCTTCCTCACTCCCCCCCCGCCCCCCCCCACCCGCATTTGCTAAACCACCCGCTCCGGGCTGCAGATGCACCCCGCCTCCGCCCGCCAGCCGTGGCGCCCGTGGCCCCTCCTCCTGCTGTGCGGGTGGCTGCGGGCCGCCGGCGCCGGGTGCCCGTACCCCCTCCAGTGCCCGACCCAAGAGGAGGCGTGCCCCCCCGTCGTGTGCCCCGGCGGCGCCACCATCCTGGAAATCACGACGGCGGCCCCGAATGACACGTTCGTGTGGCCGCTCTGGCCGCCCGCCGCCCCGACTGCGCGCCGCCGTCGGCAGGCGCAGGCCACTGTCCCGACGTCCTTCACGGTGGACTGGGGGGACGGCTCGCCCCCCACGCCGTGCCTGGACGCCGGCGCCGCGCCGTGCGCGCACACGTACGCTGCCCCCGGCACGTACACGGTGACGGCGGACCCCGGCGGACGCTACCCCGTGCGCGGCTGGGCGCTGACGCCCGCGTGGCACGCCACGGCGCCCGCGGGCCTGCGGCTGGACGCCATCGTGCAGTGGGGCGAGCTGCGTTTCCATGAGACGAGCGGCTACCACCTGTACGCGGCACCGGGGCTCACGTACGTGCCCTCGCTGGCCTGGTTGCCTGAGGCGGGGCTCGTGCGGAGCTGGGACCACAGCTTCGCCGGCCTCACCGCTCCGGTGCCGGAACTGAGCTACGGGCTCAACGTGTCGGGCGCCGAGTCGGCAGTCGGCATGTTTGAGGGCTCTACTGGCCTGCGCGGCCTGTACGGCACGCAGGGCTGGGACACGCGCCGGCTGCGCAACGCGAGCCGAGCGTTCGCGGGCCTGCCGGCACTCACGGAGCTCGACCTGTCGCGCTGGGACACCTCGGCGCTCGAGGACGTGAGCGAAATGTTCGAAGGCTGCTCAGCGCTGACGCGCACGGGTGTCGGCAGCTGGACGTCGCTGCCCAGGCTGTCACACTTCGAGGGGCTGTTCTGGGGCGTCTTGCCCGACTCGCGTGAGCTGGAAGCCCTCGCCAACTGGTCGACGCCGGCGCTCGCGCCGGGCTCGGCCGACTGCAGTCGGCTGGCGCCGTACACGGTGCTGAGCCAGGCGCGCTGGCCCGCCGCGTGCTCGCGCTCGCACTTCCTGGCGCTCGTGCGCGCGTACGGGGGCGGCACCACCACGCTGACGCTGGCGCCCACAGCCGGCCCCGGCGTGGGAGGCACGTACGGGGTGGACTGGGGGGACGGGTCGGCGCCCGGCTCGTGCGAGCACGCCAATGGCTCCGTCTGCATGCACTTGTACGCCAGCGACGGTGACTACTGGCTGCGCCTCAGCGGCCGCGTGGACGGGCTGTGGTACGTGGAGGGCGCTGGTGTGGTGGACGTGGTGGCGTGGGGCGACGTGCAGCTGTACCACCCGGTGGGCAGCACGACCGCGCTGTTCAAGTCGTGGCAGGGCGGTTATCCGTTGCGCTACCTGGCGCCGACGGCCGGGTCGCGGTCCCTGCGGGGAGTCGCGCCCGAGCACCTGCTGCAGGGAATGAGCGAGTTCGTGGGCGACGCGCGCGACTGGGACTGGTCGTGGCTCACGCCCGCCACGCACCCCCGGGGCTTTACCTACATGTTCCAGGGCTGCACCAAGTTCAACCAGGACCTCGACGACTGGAATACGAGCGGCGTGGCTAGCCTGGACTACATGTTCTGGCAGGCGACGGCCTTCGATGGCAGCATCGGGACCTGGGACACGAGCCAGGTCACCAGCCTAGAAGGGACCTTTCAGGAGGCGTACGCCTTTAATCGGCCCATCGGCGGCTGGGACACGAGCCAGGTCACCAGCCTAGCCTCGACCTTCTGGAAGGCGTACGCCTTTAACCAGCCGATCGGCGGCTGGGACGTACGCAAAGTCACCAGCCTTGAAGAGGCGTTCGGGGCGGCGTACGCCTTTAACCAGCCGATCGGCGGCTGGGACGTACGCAAAGTCACCAACCTTCATATGGCGTTCGTTGCTGCGAGCGCCTTCAACCAGGACCTGAACAGCTGGGATGTAAGCCGTGTCACTGACACGGGTAATGCCTTTGCTTGTAATGCGGATGACAAGTGTGTGTTTAATCAGCCGCTGGGCAGCTGGAATGTGTCGGCCGTAACTAGCTTTTCTGGCATGTTCGCTGGCAATTGCGTTTTCGATCAAAACATCACTGCCTGGAAGGTGCGTAGCTCAAATGATTGCAAGAGCATGTTCCATCCTACTGTGATCTCGAGGGTGGGCATAGGTATCCAGCCCAGCAACCTACCCGCTGTCTGCCGCGGCGGCTACCAGCGCGGGTGTGGTTATTGGTAGGTAAGAGACCGGACACGCACCAAGCACTCGCGCGGGGGGGTACTCTGGCTTGCGGGTGCTGGCTTTTCCTGGGCATAGCCCAGCAGAGAATATTGCCGGGCAGGGGAGGGATAGTAGTTGTAGAGTAGACGACGGAACGAGGGGGGAAGCTGATGGTTTTCCCGCCGGCGCTGCGCTGGCAGAAGACGACGCAGATGCACCCGGCCGGCCAGCCTTCTTAAAAAACATTCCCCGTAAGTAGGTGCACGCAGGCCAGTATCGGCAGCCGGACCCGGCACCCCCCCCTGCATACTACACAGGCGGGGGAGGGGTAGGCTAGCCCCTGGCGCCCACCAGGCCCGGCTGGTGGAGCGGGGGCCGGTGGCCTCCGCCGCCCCCGTGGTCTTGGCCCGCCGGCGGCAGTCCGGGGCCCGGTTCGTCCAAGGCCTGAACGTAGGTTTTTATCAAGTCAGCGTACTGATCTGCCTGGGTGCAGCAGCGCTGCTGCTGCGAGCGCTGTCCAGCGCAGCTGATGCCGTCGTAGCTGTGGACGCGCTGCGGCTGGCCCCCGCCAGGCCTAGGGCTCCGGGCCGACGAGCTTGATCTCCGTGGCCGCCCGCGCCGCTACGTGCGCGGGCAGGAGCTGGATAATCGCGCCGGCGGCCGCTAGCTTCGCTTGCACGTCCTGGCTCTTGGTGAGGTGTAGCTGCTGCAGGCACAAGGCCTCGGCCAGGAGGGTTTGCAGCCGCACGAGGTGGTGCAAAGTGTCGCTGTGGCCAAAGTGCGAGATCTCGATGTAGGGTGTGACCTCGCGCTTGCGGGCGATCGCGCTGGACAGCTGCGCGCAGCTCTGGATGAGCAAGGACTGTGCCTCCTGCAGCAGCTTCCAGTCACCGATGTCGTGGCCCCGGCCGCTGCCGGCGGGCTCGGGGCCGGGCGGCGGCTGCTCGGGCGCCGCAGCGGCGGAGGTCGGCCCCGCGGGTGCCGTGGGCGAGGAGGCGGCGGCGGCGGAGGCCGGCTGCGCGGGTGCCGCAAGTGCCGGGGCGGCGGCGGCGGAGGCCGGCTGCGCGGGTGCCGCGGGCAAGGGGGCGGCGGCGGCGGAGGCCGGCTCCGCGGGTGCCGGGGCGGCGGCGGCGGAGGCCGGCCTCCGCGGGCTCCGTCCCTGCGCCGGGGGCCTCCGTGCCAGTCTTTTGTCGTTTGGGGTCTAGTGTCTCCCCGCCCCAGGGATCCTCCAGTGGAGGGGTACGACCGTGCCTTCTCTTCCGTGGCGCCTTCCTGCTCGGGGCGGGAGGGCTAGGCGCTTCCATCTCTGTGCCTGCCAATAGATGTGCTGACTACCCCTCCCTGTCGCTGGGCGCACACGCAGGGGGGAGCAGGCGCCCCCCCCCGGGCGGCCGTCGCGGAGGGGGGGGAGAAGGGGGGGGGGCGCCTGCTCCCCCCGCTCGCCCCGGGGCCGGCAGACCCCGGGCACGCGGCCGGCCCGCGGCGGGCACGCAGGGTGGTGCGGCGCGAGGTGCTCCCTCCCCCCGAGAGCGCGCGCGGGGGGGGGCGGACCAGGCGCGCCGGGGGGGACCCTCCCCCCTCTCGCCCCCCCCCGGCACGCCCTGCAGGGGAGGGGGGGAATCGCGCGTGCGCCCCTGGTGGGGGGCGCGCGCCTTCCCCGCGGGGCGCGGGACCAGCCCTCGGCCTCCCCACAACCTGATCCGGCATGGCTTCCACTACCGAACCCGGCGCCGGCTGGACGACCCGCACGGGGCTTCGTCCTCGGAAGCCGCTGCAGACCGCCGCGGCCCTCAGGCCCGCCCCAACCCAGTGGGAGTCTGCGCGCTCTCTGGCAGCCATCTGGCGGTTTGGGCTCACCGCCACCGTCTTGGTCGCCGAGGGCTGTCGTGTGTGCCTGTGGATCCGTTACCAGCGGCGCCACGAGGCGGCGCAGCCGTCGGAGGAGGAACACACGGGCGACGACGGGGCCGGGCCGGGCCCCGGCGGAGGAGGACGACGCGGGCGACGACGGGGCCGGGCCGGGCCCGGCAGAGGAGGACGACGCGGGCGACGAGGGCGGGCCGGGCCGGCGGAGGAGGACGACGGGGCGACGACGCCTCGGGTGAAGATGACAGTGCAGAACCGGTTCCGGCGGAGGAAGCCTCCGGTGACGACTGCGCAGAACAGGCTGACGACGACGCTGAGCCCGACCATGCGCTGGACCGCTGCCGGCTGTCCGTGCTGCCCCGTGCCGTCCGCACTGCCTCCTGGCTCCTGTCGCTGGCCCGCCGCCCACAGGCGTCCTGGTTCGAGGCCCTGTTCGGTCAGCGGTCAGCTGCCGCCACGTGCACCCCGCTCCAGGGGCACCCGCAACAGCGCAACAAGCGGGGCGAGGCCAAGTTCTTGCTGTACACCACGGTTCCCCACGCAGGGGAGGACGACGAGGTCACCGTGTCCTACTCGTGTGAATTTCTCCTGCACGTACCCACGGGGGCGCAAGAGCCCGCGCCGCTCGTGGGGGTAGAGGTTGACGTAGAGACGCTCTTGCTCACCCAGCTCGCGCAGATCCGGCCCTGCTACGACCTGTTGCTGGCCGCGGCCCACCAGGAGGGGATGAGCGCTTCTCGGGTGCTCCACCAGCTGCTGCCGGAGGCTGGCTGGGACCTGGCGCGCAGGCGGCGGGACGGGGTGCGACTCTTTGTGCATGATCGCTACGGGGCCAGACACGTCAGCCGTCCGAGTGTCCCGCGCCCAGACGAGGAAGCAGCGGCCTCCGCGGCTGCCGGCCCTGCTGGCGAGCGCTCGCCCGTCCGCGGCGCTGAGTCGCCCCGCAAAAGAGTTCGGCCGGGTGCCCCTGACGGACGGGCGGAGTAGGCCCCTGGCCGGACACGCCGGGCTTCGCCAGCTCCAGCACCGCTGAGCGCCAAGCTCTGGGGGTAGCTAGTAGACCCGGCTCTGGGGGTAGCTAGCGCCGGGAGTGACCGCGGCGTCGGCCGGCGTGGGTCTTGAGAGCCCGGCCGCGCCCTTGTACTCAGTACGCAGCAATAAAGATAGCAGCGGGCCAGCTGGCCACCGGCAGGGGGAGCGAGGGCCTTTCCTCTCGGAGCCGGGCCGGGGGGGGGACCGGTCGTCCCGCGGGCCGGCCGCGCCGGAGAGCCCCGAGCGAACAGTACGCGCCACCGGCCGCCCTCCCTCCCCAGGCAAGATCACTTCGTCCCCCCGCCGGCCCCGCCCTTGCTCCCCCGTCCCAGGGGGGAGGAGGGACCCTGCGCAGGCGGGGGCTGGGGGGGGGCTTGGGGGGGAGGAGGAGGACTGCCCCCCCTGCTCCCACTTTCCCTTGGCTGGCGCCGGCCCCGGCCGCTCGCTCGCCGCCTCCCGGCTCTAGCTCACTCACTCTCTGCCGTCGGCTACGGAGCACGAGCACACTGGCCTCTGCCCTAGCGCGCGGGGCGGCCTCCGGACGAGGCAGATGGAAGACTGTTTGCTGTTGCTGGCGGCCGACCGGTGGCACGCGCTGCCGTGGCCCCCGCCGGCGGCGGACGCGACCGCGGGGCAGCGCCTGTTGCTCGAGCCGTGGACGGAGTGGGCCCACGCGGTCGCGTGCGAGCGGCTGTGCGCCCTGTTCGAGCGCGTGCCGGCCCCGCGGGGCGGCCGGGCTGGCGCGACCAGCTGGACCCCAGGCTCGCGCACGTGCCGCTGCCGGCCGAGCTGGCGCGGCAGCCGTCGGACTTGAACCGCGGGGCGTGCAAGCTGCGCGGCCTGGACCTGTCGCTGGGGGCGCCATCACGGCGGCCCTCCACCTGCTGCCCGAGCACGCGGCGGTCGACCTGTGCGGCGGGCCGGGCGGCTGGCTCCAGGCGCTGGCCGCGCACCGGCCGCACGGCACGCTGTTCCTGGGCAGCACGTGGACGGGCTCGCCCACGCCGAACAGCGGGTACGACGCGTTGCTGCGCGCGTGGGGCCGCGCCGGGGGCCGGACCTGACCAACGTGCTGCTGGACACCGGGGGCGCCGACGACACGGACCTGCGGCGGCCCGCGGCGGTGGCGCGCCTGCGGCTGGCGTGGTCGCGGCAGCTGCGGGTCCGTGGCCTGCCCTGCACGCTGGTGCTAGCGGACGGGGGCGCCCCCGAGGCCGCCGACCAGGAGCGCCGCGGGGTGTGCCTGCTGGCGGCGCAGCTGCGGCTGGGCACGCACTGGCTGGCGCTCCACGGCCCCGCGGCGAGCGAGGGGCGGGGCCGCGCGCTGCTGGTGTGCAAGTTCTTCGGTGGCCTGGACGCGGCGACGCAGCTGGCCCTGGCCGCCGCGGCGCTCGCGTTCGACGAGTGGTGCGTGGTGAAGCCCGTGGCGAGCCGCTCCGCCAACGCCGAGGCGTACCTGGCGTGCCGGGGGCCCGCCTACGGCGAGCGAGCGGCCCTGGCGCAGCGCGTGCTGGGCGCCCTGCACCGGCTGGGCCCGGCCCCGGCCGCGGCCCGCGCCGTCGAGCTGGCAGAGCAGCACGGCGTCGTGGGGTCCCTGCTGGCCTTCCGCGAGCAGTTCCGCCCGTACATGGCCGCGCGCCTGCGCGTGCAGCACGACTGCCTGGCCGCCTTCTGGCGCCGCGCCCGGCCGCAGCCGGCCGAGGTCCGGCGGGCGCTGGAGCAGCCGCCGGCGCCCCGCGCCCGCAAGCCCCGGCCGGACGACGAACGGCGGCGGCGCCAGGACTGGCAGGCCCGGCTGGCCCGGTGCGCGCCGCAGTGCCTGCCCGCGGCCGCGCCGCGGCGGGCGGGCGCCGGCTGCTGGCGGACCCCTGCCTGCAGGCCCGCGCGACCGTGCCGGTCCTGCAGGCCCTGCAGGGCCTGCGGCCTACGGCGCCGCCCGACCTCAACTTCCTGGCGCTGCTGTGGGCCTACGTCTGCGCTGTGCGGCCGGCGACCGGCAACGAGACACGCTCGGTGCACGTGCCGTGGGCCGAGGGGGCGTGCGCCGGCTGGCTGTGGGCCAGCCCCGAGGGTTGCTTCCTGGCGCCGGCGGCGGCGCTGCCGGGCCCGCCGGGCTTCGTGGCGGCGCGGGTCCCCGCGCTGGACCCGGCGGGCGTGGACGAGTGGGGCGGACGCCTGGTCGGGCAGGCCGCCGAGAACGCGCGGCTGCACGACCTGCTGTGCCGGGCCTCCCTGCCACTACACGACGTAACCCTGGCCCCCGGCACGTCGCTGCTCGTGTGGGGGGTGCCCGCCAGCAAGGAGAGCCCACTGTGGGTGCTGGACGTGCTGGCCGGACCGTGGACCCCCCGGCCCTGTTTGGGGGCACGCGGGCCGGCCGCGTCGAGGCCTTGGTGCGCCACGTGCTGCGCTGCGCGGCGCAGGCCGGCCGGCTGCAGCAGGCTAGCTGGTGGGACCCAGGCGACGCGGGCAGCCTGCTGGGGCTGTCACTGCCCCTGCACGCACCCGCGGAGGCAGCGGCCGGCGGGCCCGCGGGCGACGGCGGCGGCCTGTGGGCCGAGTGGGCGGGCGCGGCGGTGCGCGGGCAACTGGTCCCCCTCGGGGGGGAGGCCCCCCCCTACCCCCCCTTGCCTGAGGGGGAGGGGGTCCCCCCCCTGCCCCCCTGCAGTCCGCGCCTGCCCCGTGGTTCGTGTGGGGGGGGGCCCCCTCTGCCTCCCTGCAGTCCGTGCTCGCCCCGTGGTTCGCGTTGGGGGGGAGGGGGATGGTGCGTGGCCCGGCGCCCACCCCCCGCCTGGCGCCCGGCGTGGGACCCCTTCCTCCGGGCGAGAGGCCCCCCTCCCCGCTTTCCTCCCAGCGCCGCGTGGCGTCCCCAAAGCCAAAGACAAGAGCCGCCAGGGCAGGGAAGAGGAGCCATGGACCGCCGCGCCGTGCGGCACTTTGCCCGTGCAGACTCCCCATTCTACTTCCCTCTCTTCTCTTCCCCAGGGGTCTGGCCGGCCGCTAGTCAATCCTCCCCGTACAGTTACAATTCAAGTCGAAAGTGAATCTTTTTTATTTAGAGTACAATTTTACAGAGAGAGAAAGAGAAAGAGAGAGATCAAGAGAGCTAGTTGCTGGTTGGCTCTAGCTAGCTACTTCAGTCGGTCGCAGGCAAACTCTTGGGCACGGGGAGGCGCAGCACGTAGCTACCCGGCTGCTGCAGCTCCAATTTCGCCCCTTGTTTAAGCTGTTCCCCGTAGTGCCAGAAGCGGCGCATGTCTTCGTGCAGGCGGTGCACATCAGCGTGGAGGCGGTCGCCGCTGACGACTTCAGCGGCCATGCACTGTTGGTACCTCTGCTGGGCGGCCGCCGCCACCGTCAGCACGCCGAGCACCCAAGTGACGAAGGCAGTGTCTTGTTCAGTGGGGTCCGGCCTGTACCGCTCCACCCGCGTGGCCAGGGAGGCAGGTGTAGCGCGGGGCCGGGCCAGGCGTCTGACGTAGCCGCCCTTCGTCTTGAGCAGCGCCTGGAGGCCACGGCTGATCTGGTTTGCCAGGTACTTAAGTCAATTTCCTTGCTTCATGAAGCAAAGGTTGAACTTTTAGCGTCGGTCAGCAGTATTAGTTCTGATGGAAAGCAACCGCTCTCCAGGTCATCATCTATTCCGCCGGAAAAAAAGAGGAAGCTTCTCGACAGCGTGTCCTCAATTTCAGATAGTCGCCGCACGCTTCTGCCCAGGGAAAGCTCGGACATTACAGTCATCACAGAAAAATCAAGCTTGAGTGATGCACAGGTAAAAAATAAATAAATGAAAATTATTACTGAGAAGATTCTTTTTTACAGGCAGGTGTTCCTGACGTTGATGCTAACCTCGACAGCTGGAAACAGTCAGACAGTTCTACTGTCACTACAGGATATGATGTTAGTAGCTGCAGCAGCTCTAGACTATATCTTCCTACTGGCTCCATGGTAATTTTTTTTCTCTACCTGTCTATGTTCATGCTGGTTAATGTTCATAAGCGATCTTGTTTGCGTAGAACGTCGACGAAGAGTGTTCAGATACGGATTCAAACGGTGATGCTGCATCTATCAACCCTGGATTGCTTCCTCCTCTGGTCGGCGTGGACGATGCGGAATTATCCAACGAGCTTCGATTGAACTTCGACGAGCTTATGGAATCGAATGAGCTGTTGTATAACATCATGAGATTATCACCAATTCCTTACAGCAGACCACGTAAGAATCCAACGCGCCCCTACACGATGAAAAGTCGCACGAAAGGTGCAGTGAAGCTTCAGAGACCGTCTGCGCTCCAAAAACTGTTGGGGATTACCTTCGCCGACTTGGACAGGGAAGTTAAGTCTGTCTGCTGCAAAAAGTGGAAGTGTTATTCATTTATCGACACGCGTGATGTGCTTTACACGAGAGCGAAGAATGCGTCATCGTCTCTCAGTGAGCTTTATTCTTGGGCAGCTTCGCAGCTTGAATCGTTTCAAACAAAAACTGGATCGTTTCAGTATATGTATTTAACGGAGGCTGTGTGCAAAGTAGCCTGGCAGCGTATCTACGGGATCGGTGATAAAGTTTTGTCAAGAGCACACAAACTTCTTGCAAATAACACGAAGGTTTTGACAAAAAGCTACTCAACCGTTCCTGAAACAGAAGATGTGGTAGCAGTATTACTCTGCGAGAAGTTCATGGAGAGTTACCCGGAGATATGCAGCGACGGAATATGGAGGATGCAAGAAATGGCTCAGGACGCAGGAGTCCAAAACTATGTTCGCGAGAATTGGGAAGATATGTGCCTTCGGTTTGGTTGTTCGAAACGAGTTGATCCAAATAATCCTCCGACAGACAATACGATCAACAAAGTTTGGCGCATGGATTTTCCGCACGTCAAGTTTGTCAGAGGTATTATGCATATTTTCGTTATCATTACTTATTACAGGTTTGTTTTGCAGAAGGAGATTTCTCAAAATGCGAGATCTGCACAGAGCTTGCTGCTGATCATTCTAACGGTTTCAGGACTGAAGTAGAAGCTCAAGAATGGCGTCGCCGTAGCAGGCTTCATCACAAAATTCACAGGGCGTGCCGCGTTGCCAGCATGCAGCGCAAGAAGGCAGCACCAGCAGATTTTGCTGCCACAGTCATATCAGCCGATATGAAACCGCTAGTGAAGATCCCATCTTGCCGCCGCGCCGCGAAAGATTTCAAAGGAAAAATTGTGTTTCGCCTTTGCGTTGGAATCAATACCTGCTACACTACCGATACGCATTTTATTCTGACGTACCTTGAAGGCGCGGTAGAACACGGCGCGAACAGCAACATTACTATGCTTGCCGCACTTTTACATTGGCAACTTTGGAACCCTCGCACAATGCAAGCGTGGAAATTATATCTTGAGTGGGACGGAGCTGGTGATAACACCGCGTGGGCGATGCTGGGTTTCCTTGGGCTCAATGTCGTTGACAGAGGAATCCGTTTCCAAGTAGAGTCACATCGCAAGCCACCAGGGCACGGGCACGATGGAGATGATCAGGAATTTCCAGTTATGGATATCGGGTGGAAGAGCACCTTCCTGACAACTAACATCGCTCAAGCGTTATTAAAGCTCATTCTTGCATTCAAGAAGCAGCACAAGAAGAGGCATGTGCTGGTTGTTCTCGGATGTAACTACGACTGGATGACTCATTTTAGCCCGTGTATGAACAAGAGTTTCAAAAACTACAACAAACCCTTGGCATATAGAATCACCAAGAAAGATCCTGACGCTTTGCCGACTGTAGAGATCGCTACTTGGGGAGACGCACAGGATTTTCATGGAGTGCGTGATGATCCCAGAGGAGAACCGATCAATTTGTTTATCGGACGCCCCGGTAATAATATTATCTATCTTTCTCTTTCTCTCTCTCTCTCTATATATATATATATATCTCTCTCTCTCTTTCTCTCGTTCTATCTATCTATCTCTCTCTCTATTTATGACAGCGACCGACATGCCTCCCAAGCTTCCAGTCGTCTACTTCGTCAATCCGCGCCTGAATAAGGATATTCGTGCTTTGGCTACTAAATACCTAGGGCCGGATGAGCGAGCACATGTGGAGGAAATGTTAGCAGGTGGAAATTTGACCAGAGTAGAGGTGGATGGAGATTACTTCGAAGGCGGCCTGCCCGGCCGTCCTGCTCATATGTCCTGTGTCGATGCAAAAGGCAAGGAATGGAGAGCAGAATTTCGATTGATCGACGAGCTACCTGTAAATTGGATGGAGTTGCCTCAAGAACGACAGGAGAAAATGAACGCACTTACGCGTTTGATCGATGAAGAGCTGCTGTCCTTACCACGCACTTATTTTGTTAATGAAGGACGTCCTCCAGCTCACCCGAGATGGCGTGGTGCAAGACAGCTTACTAGCGAAGAAAAGCAGGAGCAGGATTTAGCATTTGGAAATGCTTCTGAGCCTTGGCGGAAAATTCTCACGTTGCTAAGATCGTCAGAGGAAAAAAAGCAATTTGCGTCCAAGCAGATGGTAGTTAGCGAATTGAAATCATGGATGAGAATGCATGGTGTTGCAACGCAAAACTCCGATCGGAAACAGTTCAAGAAGGCAGAGCTTATTGAACAAGCGTGGAACCATTTCGAACGATGCGACTGTGGGTTCCCTGAGGAAGAAGAGCTTGGTGCTGCTCAGCCTGCAGAACCAGTGGCAGATTCAGAGGATGACTTATCTGATACTTCATCTTCCAGTTCATCAACTGACTCATCGTCTGATCGATCTTCTGGTTCAGAGGAAGAAAAGCATGGTATTAGTTTTCTTCTTCTTCTTCTTCTTCTTCTTCTTCTTCTTCTTCTTCTTCTTCTTCTTCTTCTTCTTGTTCTTCTCCTCCTTAACATGATGCTATCCATATTGTAGATGATTCAGATCGCTCCGACGCAAGTTGGAGAATGCGTAACTCAGGAATCCGTTTGCGCGGACGTCGCCGCGCACGTCGTGCTGCGGGTGGACGTGGACGTGGACGTGGACGTGGTCGTATGTGATTATTTTTTTTGAATGAATTTTTCTGGGTCCGACTTTTTCATAATGGTTTTTGTCTAGGGCAACTGCAACTGTAACGCTTCTTCTAAAAACTGAAATTAGAAATTTGTTTAACTCTGATAATGCACCAGAATCTGATGTGAAGCGTCCTCCCTCCGACCCATTCCCCCCCCCCACCCCCCCCCCCTCCCCCCTCTACGTACCAGCGTACGTCACAGCGGGCAAACAGAATTTTTTGAAGGTAAAACCATGTCTTAATATAGTAAAATGCTTAATATAAGCAAGAATAAACAGTAAAAGCAAATTCTGCATGTTCGGCATTGTTATCATCATAGATTCATGGTAGCCGGGACTACGAAAAAGTAGAAAAATTACCGTGTCGGACCGGTTCCTGCCCACCTCTGAAGATGAAGTTAAAGTGTATTACAATTAATAAAAACATATTTAATATTATTTTTATATGTTCTGCAATCAGGGAATTCATTTCCTTTCATTTCCACACGTTTTCAAAAAAGTCCATATACTTCATGGAAAATTTCGGAAAAAGGGATACCCCCAAGATTGTCGAATGTTTAGTTCTAATACCCCGTCCGACTGCCTCTCGACCGAGAACGTGACGGCCCCAAACCCTAGGTACTGCATCTGGATCTGAAAGATGTTGCCCTTGGCCCAGTCCTTGCGGTCCATGACGTCGTCGCCGCCCAGGCAGTTGTTGAGGTTCCAGTCTTTCTGGTCGACGTAGGTGTCGACGGTCGCATTGCGGTGCAAGATCCGCAGCCTGTTGGTTCGTGTCTGGTCCTGCACAAAGAAGAAGCCGTTGTTGTCGTCGCCTAGGCCGGCCATGGCCAAATTAGCCACGTTGGCCGTGGCGGGGAACAGCGCCGTGAAGCGGCAGACGAGCCCTTGCCCCGCGCGGTACTTGCAGCGCCTGAGCGTCTCGGCCTGCGCGGCGCCGCTGAGCGACAACAGGCCGGCGGCGGTGGTCACGGAGCCAGAGGTCGCGAACTTGCGCGAGTTTAGGGTGCCCGTGTAAGGGAAAGTCTCCTGCACTAGCGGGGTAGACTCCGCGACCTTGTGTTCGCCAAAGGCCGTGACCATGCTAGGCAACGGTTTGGTCTCGACCACATCCTCCAGGCGCAGGCGCTTGTTGCCACTCAGCGTCAGCATATTTTTTTTCCTCTTGTACTAGACTAGTGACAACATTTATTTTTTTTCTCAGAAATGAGCGGCCTACGCAACATTTCGGAGATGAACATCCTGGTCCGCAGCAAGGACCGCGACCGGGTGCAAGGCTCAGGCGATCCGGCCGAGTTCCGGCTGTCGCTGTCGGAAGCGATCCAAGGCAGATACAAGCTCATCTGGGCGACTATCCCGAACGCGACGTACAACATCAACTCCAAGAACAACAAGCTGTACTTAAACTCGACGGCCACGGGCGACGTGACGATCACGATCCCGTCACAGAATTACACTGGCGAGACCCTGGCCGACACACTGCAGTCGCTTTTAATCAACGAGGGCTTTGTACAAGTAGGACAGTCGATCGGAGTGGTTTATCTCGACACCAAGCTCAAGCTGCAGTTCACGCTGTCCGCGGCGGCAGAGTTCAACATCTACAGCAAGAGCGGCGACGACAGCGCGCACGCGGTGCTAGGCTTCCCGACTTCGGCCCAGAACGAGCTCTTTGCGCTGACGTCGGGCCAAGCCACCGTCCTGCCGCAAGTCGTGGCGCTGGGCCTGCCGACTTCGCTAGGCATCAAGATCAAGGAATGCAGCAGCTTGGCTTACTCGACGGGCGGCAACTACGAGGAGGTGTCGCTGGCGGGCGCGGTCTCGCGCGGCACGAAAGTGCAGTCGGGCAGCCTGATCATTCCTTTCCTCGCAAGTTCGGGTGGCTACCAGTCGTCGGCGCAGGACCGGCACGACCAGTACGTGGTGTTTCCGACGCTGACGAAGTACCTGCACCTGCAGGTGTGCAATCCTGACACCAGGGACAAGGTGGACTTGAATGGGGCGGACTGGGAGATGCTGCTGTCGAAAGCCGGTTGCTGATAGAGTGGCCGCCGGCCCAGCAGTCGCACATCTTTTTTTTAAATCTTGCAGTTTCCCACCACCAAAAGTAGGGATGGACGAGGATAAAATCTTGGCGATGCGGTCGCATTCGAACGAGAACCATGACTCGGACGACAGCGACGTCAAGCGAGAGGAAGAAAAATGGTCTTCGAGGCACGAGCAATATTTTGCCAGCGTAGTGGACGAGTGTGCCCTGCACGCGCGCCTCAACAACTCGGCCGGCTACTACTACTACAACCGTTTTTTGTTGTTTGGCTTGCTGTCTACGATCGTGCCGGCGATCTGTTCCGTGATCGTGGGAAATTTCGGCTTCAAGGCGTGTGAAGCGGGCCGGGCGGGCTACGACTGGGTCAGCGTGACCTGCTTGATCGTAGTAGCCATCGTCTCGGGCACCAACAGCTTTTTCAACTTTGGACAGAAAGCAGAGCGCCACTTCTCCTGCGAGATCCTTTTTGAGATGGTTAAGAATGAACTGTCCGTAGAAATGGCCAAGAAGAGGCGCTTTAGATTAGCGGCGGACGTGCTGCTGGTCAAGATCACCATGGCCCTGGAGAAAGTGCGTTCGAACGAGCAAGTTATACCGGGCGTGGTGCTGTGGGCGCACCGCCTGGACCGCGAGAAGCTGGCCAAAGCGCGCGCGCAGATGGTCACGAGCGGCGAGCCGGTCAGGATCCACCACGGCACGCCAGTGACGCTGGGCAGGCACTTGATCCCGATGCCTGCTTAGCTGATAGTGCAGACCTTGGGACACAGCTCGCAGCAGTTGGTAGCGAGAGCGGCCTTCACGAGCTCCCAGATGACATCGACCACGGGCGGGATGAGCTTGTCCACGTTGTCGTCGGGGCACAAGTCGACGAGGACCGAAATGAGGATTTGCTTCTTCTCCTCACCCGTATGGTTAGTATAGAGAGCAAGGTACTTGACCCCGTGAACAATGAGCTGCGGCACGCTCTGCCAAGAGAAATCGCTGTAGCTGCGCTTGAGCTCGAGTGCGAGCTCGTGCGAGGTTACGGTGATGGACTCTGGCGACGAGGGCATCAGCCGCTGTTCGGTCTTACGTCTTTGCAACATAGTTAGTCTTTGTTTTGCGCCATAAGAAAAAAATATATCCTCTTTCCCTCTTATAGTATTAAAAGAGATGGCCTTGCTGAAACTGGACAACAGGCAGCTGAACGAATTATGGACACTGAAGAAAAACTGCTCGTGCCGGAAGCATCGCGATTTTGTCTCTTCCCGATACGGCGTCCGGACCTGTATTCATTCTATGAAGCTTCCCTGCGGTCGTTCTGGACAGCAGATGAGCTAGACCTGAGCCGGGAACAGGCCGATTTCAAGAAATTGAGTGCGGACGAGCAGCATTTTATTAAGATGGTGCTGGGTTTCTTTGCTAGCTCGGACGGCATCATCCAAGAGAACCTGGCCGCTAATTTTTTGGCCGAAGTGCAATATTCCGAAGCGAGACTTTTTTATTCTTACCAGATCTTTAACGAAGCGGAACACTCGCGGACCTACAGCCTGTTGATCGACACGATCATCAGCGACCAGCCAGAGAAGGACAAGCTGTTCAATGCAATCACGCAAGTCCCGACTGTGGCCCAAAAAGCCCAGTGGGCGCTGCAGTGGCTCAGCCCGGCCCGGTCTTCGTTTGCCGAGCGGCTGGTGGCGTTCGCTTGTGTGGAACTTGTCCAGTTCGCCTCTTCTTTCGCCTCCATCTTTTGGCTGAAACAAAAGCATCCGGGCCTGCTGCAGGGCCTGTGCACCAGCAACGAGTTTATTGCGCGGGACGAGACACAGCACGGCTTGTTCGCGTGCCACTTGTACAAGCACCACGTGTCGAACAAGCTGCAGATGTCGCGCATTTTCCAGATCGTGGCGGGCTGCGTGGAGGTCGAACGGAGGTTCATCAGCGAGTCGCTGCCGGTGGCCTTGTTGGGCCTGAACGCGACGCTGATGGAGCGGTACGTGGAGTTTGTGGCGGACGGCCTGTTGCAGAACTTGGGCCTGAGCGAAAAGCTGTACGGGGTGGCCAAGTGCCCCTTGCCCTTCATGGAGCAGCTAGGCGTGGTAGGCAAGACGAACTTTTTCGAGAAGAGAGTGAGCGAGTACGCGCGGGCGCCGGCCAAAGAGCCGGAATGGGGCCTAGACCAGGACTTCTAGCCATTGATGGTGCCAGGCATCTCTACGACTGTCTCTTCTAGTGCCATTTCGGCCTCGACGGCCGCGTGGGCGGCAGACTCGGCGGCCGCCTCCGCCTCCTCTTCTTGCTGGATCAATTGCTTGATCTGCAGGCGCGTCTCCCTGCAACCACAGACCTTTTCACAGAGCGCGATCTGCAGCTGTAACTTCTCTCGCTCTACGGCCAGGATCCGGCGGCGGGCTAGGCACGTGGCCAGCTCGTACTCTTTGTCGGCTAGTGCTTGTCGTAACGCGTCCATTTTTAATTAAAAAA
This sequence comes from Paulinella micropora, assembly GCA_019918135.1. Taxonomy (NCBI): domain Eukaryota; phylum Cercozoa; class Imbricatea; order Euglyphida; family Paulinellidae; genus Paulinella; species Paulinella micropora. The sequence continues at coordinate 52,045 of WBZZ01003618.1, forward strand.
TACAGACTCGAAAGAAAAAAAAGATCAGCCCGGAATCTCGGTAATAGACACAAAACCTCTTTCATAGACGGCTGATCCAATGTTTGCAATGTAATTTACGGCAGTTGCTGTGCCTCCGTAAACCTCGATCCAGATGTACTCGTTCGCGGCCACTTCCACTATGCCAGCTAGATTCACTGTCGCATACTGCCCGTTGAAAGAAGTGCCGTTACTATAAGTGGTGGAGTGCAGCCAGCGCACCGACGCGATCGCGGTGTTGCTGGCCGGCCTGCTAGCGCTCTTCTCGACCCAGGCCTCGGCGTTCATGGGACTGCTCGTGGCGGTGTTTTTGAATTTGACGCAGGCAGCAACGAGCCATTTCCTGGTCATGCCCGACGTGTTCTGGAACGTGGTGTAGCTGGTAGAAGCGTTGCCCGAGTTGCTAGTCAAGCGAGTGATATTGCCGAAAGAAGGTGCGATTCTCACCGTGTTGTCGTAAGTCATGATCCTACCATTAGCATTGGCAAAAGTCAGCACTGTTTCGCACAGCCAGTGGCCGTTGTCCCAAGTGCCCAGCTCGAACTCGCCGAGGTCGTTGAGCTGGAGCACACGATCAGTGCCAGCGGAGGGCAGCGCGCTCGGCAGCTTCAGCGCGACAGTCCCGGTGCTCGCGATCGAGCTGTTACCGACCACCAGCGGAGTCTTAGACGTCTTCTCGTCAACGTAGCTTTTGTTGGCAGCGTCAGTGGCTGCAGCGGGCGCAGCGACGCCAGTGATAGTATAGAGTGTCGTATCCTCCTCGAACGATGTATCCCAGTATCCAACAATGGCGCTGCCGTAAATACTGTTTGTTTCCGTCACTACTAGGCGGTGATAGTCGTATGCACTTGGCACGGGGGACAGTGTCTTACTTACGAAGCCATTGCCTGTCCACGTATAAGGACCAGGCTCCGTGATTATCGTAGTCCAGCTTATACCATCGTTGCTAGCCAAAACTTTGTACTTTCTAGGGCCTTCTGTATAATACTGGTATCTTGTGTAGAGTTTGAAAGAGAGAAGACGCTTCCTCGCGGTTGCGTGCCTGATCTGTATCCACTCGCCGTCTACGTAACTTCCGCCGTCCACGTTACTTGTTCTCCACGCCGCCTTCACTGTCCCTGATAGCGGTGCGTTCTCGGCCGTAGTGTAGTATTTACCGCCAGCTGATGACCAGCAATCTGATTCGATGGTAGCATACGTCTTGTCAAAGCACTTGTAGAGAACGTAGGGAGATGCAGATTCGGACGAAGCCGCGATAGACCAGTTCGGATCGGTCGATGGCGTGTAAGCGCTGTTGCTGGTCCAGGCCGGCAGTGTGACAGCCTGTCCGGCCCCGGCAGTGCCTGCAGCGAAGGTCAAACCGTGTGAGAATGTCTGGTTCCCGTGCTGCAGCAAGCCTCCGCTGGTCACCGAGACTAGCGACGTTGCAGCAGGCAGCGCGCTCGGCAGCAGGAGTGCAGAAGAACCAGAAGCTGGAGCGGAAAGCGTGCTGGTACCGCCCGCCCCACTGAGCGACAAGGAGCTAGCAGCCCCTGTCGCTAGTTGGCCATCGGAATCGAGTGTCAGCAGCAACGTGCTGCCTGGCAGAGAGGCTGGCACCTTTAGTGAAGAGGCACTTAGCTGCCCCGCAGAGGTCAGCGACGTCAAAGAAGTGCTGGCGGGCAGCGCGCTGGGCAGACTCAGCGCAACCGTCCCGGTGCTCGCAATCGTGCTGGTGCCGATCGTCAGTGGTGACGTGTGAGCATGCGAGTCCACGTAGCTCTTGTTGGCGCCGTCTGTCCCGTTTGCGGGGAGTGCTAGGTTCTTAACTCTGAGAGCAAGCCCGTTGTAATCGAAACTCAGCGCGCTGATCTGGAAGTAGTTATTAACGCCACTATTCTCAGTTACTATCAACACTGCATACCGACAGATCACGGGCGCAGTAGGTGTAAAAGCGGTTTCTGTAGCGTCGGCGAAGCTGTAATTTGTTGTCTGTGCTTGCCAGGTGGTCCAAGTATTCCCGTCGTTGCTGACTGCCATCACCCACTTGCGAGGCGATCTAGTTGAAGAAGTAGTGATGTAGTACGCGGTCAGCCGCACTTCCGCCCCGAAATCGAGCTGGATCCACTCCCCATTCACGTTCGAGCCTCCCACTGTCTTGAACTTGTTGCTGGTGTAGGCACCAGTTGAGGTGTTGTAGACGCTCAGTGGTGTACACCAGAAAGTACCAGTGCCGTTACCATCAAACGCCTTATAAGGGACGGACGTACTGAACGAGCCACTAGCGCTCACGACAAACGTTTGACTGCCCGACGTCCAGCTCGCGGATGTCATGCCGTTAGGCATTCTGCTGCCGCTCGGAGAGTCTGTAAAAGCAAGACTGTGTCCAACCGGCTGCGCATGTGCCAGGCTGCCGCTGCCGTCTACCGTGACTAGCGATACCACGGACGGCAGACCACTGAAAGTCTTGATGGCGCTGGAGCCTGTGTCAGGAGCGGAAAGTGTGCTGGTGCCGCCTGCGCCGCTGAGTGACAGCGAGCTAGCAGCCCTGTCGCTAGCTGACCACCGGAATCGAGTGTCACTATCGATGTGCTTCCCGGCAGGCGGTAGGCAGCTTGAGAGCGGAAGAGCCAGAGGCTGCCGCGGAAAGCGTACTGGTGCCGCCTGCACCGCTGAGTGACAGTGAGCTAGCAGCCCCTGTCGCTAGCTGACCGCTGGAGTCGAGGGTCACTAGCAAAGTACTGCCTGGCAGAGAGGCCGGCACCTTTAGTGCAGAGGCGCTTAGCTGCCCCGCAGAGGTCAGCGACGTCAGCGAAGTGCTGGCAGGCAGCGCACTGGGCAAGCTCAGCGCAACCGTCCCTGTACTCGCGATCGTAGACGTACCGATCGTCATTGGCGACCTATGCGCGTGTCCGTCTACGTAATCCTTGTTGGCAGCGTCGGTGCTGACTAGCGGCGCCGCTATGTTCTTGATTGCGGGGCACGTCGTGTAGTCGAAGCCAAAGTGGTTGATCGCACAGAAGCTAGAAGCACCTGCGCCCATGATGGAAGCAACAACTATGGCCACGTAGCGGGCAGCCCTTGCGTTGTCGGTCGGAGTGAAAGTGACTGAAGTATCAACTATAAAGGGGAACGATGCATATTGCCACAGCGTCCAGGTAGTGCCGTCCAACGACAGGCCCACCCACCACTGTTTCATTGCTTTACTCAGGCCGCCGGTCTGGCCCTGCAGACAGTACTTCTCCAGTACGACTCCAGTGCCAAAATCTAGCTGGAGCCACTCTCCTGAGCACACTACACCCGAAAACGTTTTGCTTGCATTGGAGGTGTAGGCGCCGCTAGTGGCATCGTAGGTACCAGTGTTGCTCTGCCAGGAGGAGTTTGAGCCAGTATTGAAGCCGTCGTACGCGTTGCCGTTCCCTGAAGTGGACGCGCTCGCGACCAGGCCGTTCCAGCTGTTGCTCGTCATGCTGTCGGGCTTCTTCACGTACGAAGTGGCTACAAAGCTCAGGCCGTGATAGATGGCCTGGTCCCCGTGCAGCAGCGTGCCGTTGGAGCCCAGTGACACCAAGCTGGTGCTGGCAGGCAGCGAGCTCGGCAGCGAGAAATTGCTTTGGGACATTTCGTACGTGCTAGGGTTGTACTGCAGCACCATCTTGCCTGAACCGCTCGCTTGGCCCGACCTCACCGGCCTGATGGTAGTCGAACCAGATGTGCTAACATCCATGTCCGCACCGCTCGCGTTCAGCACGATCGCGTTTGTTGCAGGTACCGACAGGGCGCTATCGCACCCACCAATCGCAATGCTGTCCGCCCCCAACACGGCGCCCGCATGTGACCCGATAGCTACGGACCGCGCTCCTTGGTTTGTGGTGCCCGCATAATATCCTATCGCCACGGATCGCGCCCCTTGGTTGGTACTGCCAGCCGTCGTGCCTATCGCCACGGCGTTGTCGCCTTGATTCTCGTTTCCGGTAGTATCTCCCACTGCGACAGCGCCCGAACCTTGCGTAACCATCCCGGTATAATCGCCTATCGCTATGCTGGCGCCCCCTGCTTCATGTCCCCGCCGGCCAGGTAGCCTACAGCGAGCGCGCCGCTAGCCTGTCGGAAGAGATCCTCGATCGTCTTGGTGTTGATCACGCCCGTTTCCTTCACCAGTATGCCGCTAGTGACGGGCATGGGCAAGAAGTCGCCCTCCGCGTAGCTCATGGCACCGTCCGCTCCGGCCGCCAACAGCTTCGTACTTGCAGGAAGGGAGGCCGGCAGCTTGAGTGCACAAGACCCACTGGAAGGAGCCGAAAGAGTGCTGTTGCCGCCAGCCCCTGTCAGCGTGAGCGTTGACGAGCTTAATTGGCTGCTCAGGCCTAGCACACCGTCCGGGTCGACCGTCACCAGCTGCGCGGCCGAGGCGGGCAGAGGGTTAGGCAGCCTCGCGAGAGTGTCCGGGATCGTCGTAACCGTGTAGTCGGTGTCCATGAGCACGATCGCGCCATTGGCATTTGGAGCCAGGGACGGCTGCTTGAGCGTCCTGTCCTTGACCGCAAAGATCGAGCCGTCTGGGTCCATGGTCACGATGCAGTCGTCTTGGGTAGGCATGATCGACGGGAACTTCACCGCCCTGCCACCTGGTGGTCGACGTACGCCTTGGGCGCTAGCTGCGAGGCCTTGGTAGGGTAGCTGGTGTTCTCGAGGCAGCCTGCATTGTATAGCTGGTAGTCGAAAGCCAGGCTCCGCATGTACCAGACCCCCGCCCCGTTGTTTTTAGTGCAGATTACGCGCAGGTACCTGGCGTAATCGGCCGAGGTTGCCGGCGTGAACGTGCGCAGGCTGTCGCCGACAAAGGTCTGGGCCGTCTGGCTGTCCCAAGTGAACCACCGGCTGCCGTCCGCGCTGTAAGCAACTACCCAGTCCCTGGGCGCGGTAATAGCCCCCGCAGACGTGAAGTGGTAAGCAGTGACCTTGGCGTGCATCGGTAGATCGAGCTGGAGCCACGCGCCCGCTACAGGAAGATTATCGACCATCGTCTCGATCATGGCAGTGTAGTTGTTGCCGCTGTAGCTGTCGGGCGCAGTGGTGCCCCACAGGGTCGAAAAGTCGCTGTCAAAGGCCAGGTAGGCCTGGGCGGAATTGCTGGAGGCCGAGGCCACAAAGCCAGCGGAGCTGTTAGAAGTCATCCCGGCCGGCTGGTTTACTTTGGCTTCAGTGTCCAGCGTCAAGGTAATCAGGTCCGCTAAATCGACCAAGTGCGGGTTCCCGGACGTAGTCAGCCTGTGAGCGGTATTAAGCGCTACCGCCTCGTTTGCGGCCACTCCGCCTGTGGCCCATCTATCACGCCCCGTCACCGTCACTAATCAAAACGTCACCGGCCTGTCCGTCGACCGGTAGCACGAAATCGTCGGCCGCTCCATCCAAACGACGCCGTTTATACGACCTCGCAACTTCCATTTGTTGCTGATTAAATGATATAACAGGAGGAAAAAGTTTTTTTACTTAGTTTTACAGAATCTCGTCTAGAAAATTGTCTACGAAGCGCATGCGTTCTTCCCAAGTGTCTCCGCCGGGGATATCGCGAGCGGGGTTGATACAGGCTCCGTCGCCGTAAGGGCGGCACACGAGCGAGGCCAAGTCCCGGGGGTCCCCCTTTTTACACGTCCCGGACCAATACAGCTGCCCATCGAAAAAACAGGCGCCGCAAGTAGGACAAACGGCCAACATCCCGGAAACACTGTTATAGTATTAAAGCAGAGAATAAAAAAAAAGTAATTTAATTAAACCAGAACGCTACGTCTCTTCTTGTCCACCAGCCGGAAGAACCGCGCGAGACGCCTATTGAGCTGTTGCTCCATTTTTTCCCAGTACTCGTTTTTGGCTTTTCTGGCGCGCCGCACCCTCTGCACGAATTCCGAACCGTCGTCCGAATCAGATTCAGTGGCTATAGTCATCCTACAAAGGCCGTCCCACGGTTCATACTGGCCGGCACCGGGTATATTCAGGAAAGGCAACCTCGCCCTCTTGCACAACTCCTTGAGCGTATCTGGCTCATCTATGTCTCTCAGCGTGCCGGCCGGCATTGGTTCCAAGTACGACGGGTTCACATAGGCCTCGACCAGGCCCACCACCGCAGCCGGGATGTCGTGCTCCCTCTCCAGCAGGTACAAGGCCACATGCTCCACTGCGACCAGAGCAGCCACGCGCTGTAGAGTACGCTTGTTGGTAGGCCTCTCCAGCAGCAGCAAATCCAGCACCGAGTAGGTTTCATTGCTCCAAGAACCCCAAGACTGCCAGTGCTTGCTGTAATGCCTCAGCCCGGACACCCAGTACAACCCCGATCTCCACACGGTGTCCCCAGGGGGCACATAGGTCACCGGAACAAGAGCCCTGTCCGACACGGACGGCAGCGTAGTACGGTACCCCTTGACCGGCTCCACGGGCCCGCGCGGGGCCGGGCGCGTCAGCGGGGGGAACTCCAGGAGGCGGCGTTGGCGCTTCGCGGGCTGGTCGTCCGTCCCAGCGGCCAGTCGTTTGTTCCGCAGAGCGAGCATCATTTTCGCGCGGTCGTACCTACGGCAGCCACCACCAAACCAGCGTGGGTACAGAAGCAAGAAAATTTCGCCGTATTTTCCGCCGCGGTAAATTTCCGCAAAAAGGTCCACATCCAAAAACTGGAGCAAAATGGCAAAGGGGGTAGTTCCGGCTACTATCCACTTCTAGACTTCGGCCGAGCTCGGGTTGTGAGAATGCAAGGCCGTCCGTTTCGTTTCCTGGCAGAAGTAACGGTTTTCTAGAATCTTTTGTACCATAACTAGTCCGGCTGGACCACATGTCGTATATCACTGCCTTTTTGTCCCATCTCACTGCCTTTTTGTACCATATCACCACCTTCTTTGGTCATATCACAATATTTCGGCCATATCCGACACGACAATAGCGATCTTCTAGAACATTCGGTGCCATACTCACCAACGGGCCCAAAACTACGACGGAAAGCTGGTTGCTGATGCCTTTTTGTCCCCTCAGGCCTATCGAAAATTTTAGTGAGAATTTTCCCGCAAATCCCGGCCCGCGGCTCAAAGCCGTATATGGGCAGGCCCCCCCCGCCCAACCAGGTCGGTCGAGTGGTGGGTATTGCTTGCCACCGGCCGCCGGGCCCAAGGGGTGGGTGGGGTGGTCGTCCGTGTTGACAAGTATTTTTTGGCGAAAGTTTTGCCCTGCGGCCGTCCACGGCAAACCCCCCCCCCCCCCCCCCCCCCCCCCGGCTGAGACGCCGAGCCGGCCCGAAACCCTCGGTACCGGCAGGTACGTGGTACCTCCCCCCCTTTTCTACTTTCTATAGTATAACTAGTTTTTAGAAAAGAGATTCTCAAGAAAGGGTAGGAGAAGGGGGGGGTGGGCTAGCAAAAGGACGAGAGGGGGGGGGTTTGCTCTGTGGGCGGCCGCTGGGAGCCCTGAGATTTTTCAAAGGGGCCTGAGACTGCACTTTTTGAATTTGGCAACGGCTAGGTACATGATGTACCCCCCCCCCCGGTGGGTGGGAGGGTTTACCCGATCAGGGTCTCAGGTGTACTGGTGCCCACCCGGGACAAAATGGCATTTGGTCCTGTCAGGCCTTGAGATTTTTTAAAGGGGCCTGAGACTGCACTTTTTGAATTTGGCCAACGGCTAGGTACATGATGTATCTCCCCCCCGGTGGGTGGGAGGGTTTACCCCCGGATCAGGGTCTCAGGTGTACTGGTGCCCACCCGGGACAAAATGGCATTTGGTCCTGTCCGGCCTTGAGATTTTTCAAAGGGGCCTGAGACTGCACTTTTTGAATTTGGCCAACGGCTAGGTACATGATGTACCTCCCCCCCGGTGGGTGGGAGGGTTTACCCCCGGCTCGGGTTCTCAAGCGGACCGACCGGCACTTGGCACTGTGTCGACCGACACTGGCACGGTGTCGACCGGCAGACCCGACCGGACCCCGGAACCCTTTAACGATAAAGTCTGAAACTAGCTTTTCCGGAAGCAGGGGTGGGAGACAGAGATGAGTTCGAAGGGCGAACCTTGCTTGAAGCCGTGGTGCAGCAGCGTTTGCTCGCACAGCACGTGGGCGCAGTCCGAACAACCATCGAAGAGCAGGCGCCGCCCAAAGTCGACTCCGAAGCTGTGGGTGCTCCTGGTAACCAGGGCCAGCCCTTGCGTGGGCTCGAGCAGCCGGTTGAGGCTCCTGGCTGCTACTGGCTGGCGGCAGACCACGAGTTCCGGGCTCTGAAGCCAGTCGACGAACTCGAAGAAGACTTCCAGCGACTTGATGCTCTTGCCGAACTTGCGCATCTTCTTGTTATACTGGCGCGGTGCGTCCAGCACGTTGAACAGTGCGAAAGCGGTGCAAGCGTACATCTGGAGGTGCTTGAAGCGTTGTTGGACCTTGCTAGCAACTGCAGCGACCCCAGCCAAACCGGGCGTCACTACAGCTGCTGGCAAGGCCGAACCGTCGCCCAGACACTTCCACGAGCCTCGCTTCGCTACTACCTCCTCGCTGATCGTTCGTACCCACTGCGCGTGCTCTACCGGATCGTCCTCGTTCCAGGCCAGGACCGCCTCCAGGGGCTCGTAGACCTTCCTGAGCTTGCCGGTAGCCTGGTTACGGAAGCTCACGCGCAGGTACTGTACTCCGTCCAGCAGCATCGAAGTGTCCCAGCCCGCCGACTGCTCCTGGTCCCTGTCGAGCCACGCGACTTCCTCGACGCCGAGCACACACACAGTAGGCTGGAACCTCGTGGCTCCTTCCGCGCTGGCCTCGCTGGCACTCCTGGCCTTCTTCTCGGGCCTGTCGCTCCTGCTCGCAGGGCGCCTGGTGTCCACGTCTGCAGGTAGGCCGGTGTCCTTGGCAGCCGACGCAGGCGCTGTGGTTGGCTGGGCTGGAACCGCCAGTACCGTCATGGCGACTGCACACACACACACACACGTAGACACACACACGCACGCACACACGCACACACACACACGCGTCATCGGTCGGTCGGTCGGTCGGTCGGTCGGGCGGTCGGTCGGTCGGCCGGTCGGTCGGTCGGTCGGTCGGTCGGGCGGTCGGTCGGTCGGTCGGTCGGTCGGGTGGTCGGTCGGGCGGTCGGTCGGTCGGTCGGTCGGTCGGGCGGTCGGTCGGGTCGGTCGGGCGGTCGGGCGGTCGGGCGGTCGGGCGGTCGGGCGGTCGGTCGGGCGGTCGGTCGGTCGGTCGGACGGTCAGGGAGGGTCGGGGGTATATCACGATTAAGTAGACTTGCACTTGTGGGTGGGTCCGGTGCCACCGTCTACCAGAAAAACTTTTATTGTATATTCTGATAGCGCGTGTCCTGAACTGTCGAATGCCACTTTCCCCGACCGAAACGGACCAGCCAAATTTGCAGGGGAAAGCCGCAAAGTTTGGCTTTTTAGAAATTCTAGAATCCTGCCACCGGAAAAATCAGGTGTTTCCTGCCACCTGGCGCCACCTGACGTAGCCCTCCACGTAGCAGCTACGTCTATCGATGTAACTGCTAGGGTTAACCGGTACGTAGCTGCTACGTCAGGATACGGACGTAACGGTCGCGGTTAACCGACACGTAGCCGGCCAAACTTGTTTTTGCGACATAGTTGTACTTGTGGATAGCAAATGCCATTTTGCCCTGCGCGGGCCGGGACAAAAAGGCAATGGATTATCCCACCCCGGGCAAATTGGCATCCTGTTCTTTCAGGCCAATCGGTAAAATAAGACAGATTGATGTACGTATATATATATATATGTATGTATGTATATATATGTATATATATATATATATATATATATATATATATTGTATATATAACCTTTTCGTCATTTTATTTTACTTTATTTTTATTTTCGTATTTTTTATTTTTTTATTTTCTGTCGTCTGCTGCGCTTAGGAGGTTTGTCTTCTAACTACTACCACTACTAGGCCTTCGATGTAATGAAGTTAAATTATTTAACCTCTGGTCACGTTAGCTCAAGAGCTATTACTACTACTACTGCTACTACTACCACTACTACTACTACTACTACTACTACTACTACTACTACTACTACTACTACTACTAGGCCTAGGCCTTCGATTTAATGAAGTTAAGAAATGTAACCTCTGGTCATCCATACAAATCGTTAGCTCAAGAGCTATTGATTTAGCTAGATGGTAGTGATGGTGACCTACTTCTCAAATTATTAAGAATAATGAAAAAATTAAAATATTAAAAAATTAAAATATTAAAATAAAATAGATTGAAAATATTAAGGTAAAAATAGAAATACTTCGTCCTACAAGCTTAGGCCCGTTCTATACGGGTTGATTTTTTTTGGGCTAATTGAATTAGCCCAGTGATAAACCGAAGTTTGCGTGGAAAGGTACGAAGCCCAACGGAATAACCCAAACTGTGGTGGCACTTGCTCCATTGGAAACTGGTTTTCTCCAAGCATAAGGCGTGAATCGTTTGACGCATTACGATGGAGTTCTGGTGTGTTCAGTGCCACAAAAAAATAGACGACGCCAACGATTTGAAGCAGGGAGGTTTTGGAAACTTACATAAAAGCTCATGTTTGGCTCTTTGGGAAAGAAAGCAAGCAGACAAGGACGCAACAGTCATGCATATGCATGGTTCTTACATTTTTGTTATTTTTGTCTTTCTTTCTTTTTTTCTTTCTTTCTTTCTTTCTTTCTTTCTTTTATCCTTTCTTTCTTTAATTTCATCATTTCTTTCTTTAATTTCATCCTTTCTTTCATTAATATTCTTTTTTTGAATTTTCTTTGCTTGCTTTCTTTCTTTCGAATTCTTAAGCTTACTTTCTTTCTTTCTTGCTTGCTTGATTTCTTTCTTTTTTTTCTTTCTTTCTTACTTGCTTTCTTTCTTTCTCTTTTTCACTCACTCTCTCTTTCTTTCTTTTCTTCTTTTTATCCTTAATTTATTTATTTATGTAGATGAAAACCTTCAGTGTCCTGAGCGTATGCCAGTTGATAAATATTGTATTATTGACACTGGAAGAATGCTTCCACGTAATGCTAAGTGTCAAGTCTACCTGGCATATCGCGAACAGCAAAATAAAAAAAAAACATTTCAATTCTTTTTCTTCTTCTTCTTCTTCTTCTTCTTCTTCTTCTTGTTCTTCTTCTTCTTCTTCTTCTTCTTCTTCTTCTTCTTCTTCTTCTTCTTCTTCTTCTTCTTCTTCTTCTTCTTCTTCTTCTTCTTCTTCTTCTTCTTCTGCTTCTTCTTCTTCTTCTTCTTCTTCTTCTTCTTCCACTACTACTACTACTACTACTACTACTACTACTACTACTACCACTATTGCTAGTACTACTACTAGTACTATTACTACTACTACTACTACTACTGCTGCTGCTGCTGCTGCTGTTGCTGCTGCTGCTGCTTCCTCTTCCTCTTGCTCTTCCTCTTCTTCTTTTTCTTCTTCTTATTATTATTATTATTATTATTCTTCTCCTTATTCATCCTCCTCCTCCTCCTCCTCCTTCTCCTCTTCATCCACGTTATCATCGTCTCTGGCTACTCCTGCTCATCCTCTATCTCCTTCCCCCCCTGAATTCGAACGTGTTTCAAAACCAGAGGAAGATGAGAACCAGAGCACTCTCAACCACCGCGTTCATGAAGAGTATGCTAACAAAATTGATCAGATGATAACGGAAGGGAAGCACACACTTACTGGGGCGAAAGCAATGGAGAAATATTTTGCTGTCAAATACAGACCTATCGGACCAAAGGGGTGGGAGGAAATCCACCGCAAGAATGCGGAGTTGGCTTGTGAGTTCAGGAAAATCCGATGCATTCACGGTAGTGCTATTAATGGCAAGAAAGTCAAGGACACAGAAGGCAAGATTCATCACGAAGGATGCATCGGTGCTGTCGGATTAATTCAGTTTCTCCGTGCCTGGGACGAACAGCACAATGTAACATTAATTACACACAAACCCACTAGCAAGACCGTCCCATCAATTATT